>CM032395.1:4549598-4569598 GCA_019049475.1 Eueides isabella
TAATACAAATCTAACTAAACAATTTACCTTGTGTAGCAATATATGTAAGTACAAGATCCGAGTTTGGTATTTCCATATTAATGTACGATGCATTTATATAATCACCGTTGGGACCTTCCTTCAGTATAACTCGCGTTGAATCATCTGAAACAAACAACATACTTATTTATATCCTTATTTACAGCTCAATTTGAGGCTTCGTCTGCGCGTTTGAATGAAAATGACTAAGGTTTTGAACTTTTAAATGAACAAAGGAATAAATAAATATACAAAATAACAAAAAAAACCGACACCCTTAAGTAAGCTACAGTAAATATTTGATGTTTTTCAAAAAAAAGTTACCAACAAAGTAAAAGTAAGAACATCTACGTGTGTTTCCGTGAAAAGAGGCAACAGTATTCACGATATTTATTTATTTTGTTGATATATAAAAAAACTTTACTTAGCGTATTAAGTATCTTTTTTCTATTGAGTATAGTTTTTTCAAAAAACGTAGAATAAGGCGAAAGAATATAAGTTCTAACGCTTGTACATAAATGACGCTGTATCACATTTCAGTGTGTGTATGTGTGTGTGTGTGTGTGTGTGTATGTGTATGTGTATACGCGTATGTGTGTGTGTGTGTGAGTGTGTGGGTGTATGTGTCTGTATGTGTGTGTGTGTATGTGTGTATGTGTGTGTGTGTGTGTGTGTGTATGTGTATGTGTATACGCGTATGTGTGTGTGTGTGTACGCGCTCATTCTCATATCATAGCTAGAACATGAAATTTGCCAAATATTTCATTTCGTCGAGCAAGGATCGAGCCCCTAACCTGACGTTCACAGTTTACAGTACCGAACGGAAGTATCTCAGTGGGGAACAGAATGTCTAAACACTACAATTTCAGGTTCCCCCACCTTCCCTACTGAGACACGACGTGAAGCTAAAAAAAAACCACCAAAATAAGAAATCAACAACAAGTAGAACATACACGGAGCTATATCCCTATATCTATTCTTAGCAACATTCTGCGGCAACTTGGACACGGCGGAGCTCTCCTCGGGCAGTCTTCTCAACAACGTTTCATACTGTTTCAATGCATTCCCACTCGCAAGTCCGTCGCCCAGAAGGAGCATGGACTGTTCTAGAAGGTCACCCTCGAACTGACTGGAGCCCAGTGGTACGAAGCACACTGCTGGCTCTTCTGGGCCTGTTTCTTCTGGTTCGTATACAGCTGGAATAGAATTTATTTTTAAGTTTTTTTTTTGAGGCCTATAGTGGCGCAGCAGCACAAGCGTGTGACAGTAAGAAGAAATGAAATATTTAATATTTTCAAATTAAATATTGAATGTTTTAATTTCTTCGCTCTGGTAACAAAGCAAAGTACAGCGTTGAGTTCCGTCACTCGAGACGCAATGCCTCAAATTCTGTGAAAAGTGGGGAACGGAAGCGGAACGGAGTGTCTTAACAGTAGGTTCCCAAGTTCCCTCTGCCTACCCTGCCATGTGCGGGATACAGCGTGAAGCTGAGAAACCGTATAAAATTTTAAACGTAGCGTGATTTGAACTTGCGCCTCTTGACAACCGTTTATATTTTAATGTCTGTGTAATTCTAAATCAGTGTTATTCTTTCCTAAGTCTAATCTAGATTCTTTAAAAAGGAGTGACTTAACACTAGCTGCCCTGTACCTGCCCTAACCGTAACCCTAACAACATAAATTTAAACAAAATCATTTTATTCTTTACTTTGGGTACCCTGCTATGTGCGAGCAAGAAAAGCAAAATAATTAAAAATAAACTTACCATTAGGTTTAACCAATAACGTCAATACACCTTTAGTATTTCTTATCATTTGCACAACTTGCTCGTGCGTCATTTCGTCCACATCTTTGCCGTTTATGGAGATTACCTAAAACATATATGTTTTATTCATAAATTCACATATTCTCTTGATAAAAGCTGTAGTATTTTCATTATGGGAATTAAACTTTGAGATCCATATATTTCCATTTCCTTAAGACCACTAACACCGGAATAATTACTTTTATGTTTTACAATACAAATAAAAAAGAGAAAAGATATTTATTTTTAATTAATATTAATTGACACAACACTAGACTCAAACAACGGGATACCATTTCCCCCATCCCATATATTAAACTAAATCCGCGCACATATATGTATGTCTATTTCCTTAAGACCACTAACCAGAGTAACTACTTTTATGTTTTACAAATAAAAAAGAAAAAAGATATTTATTTTTAATTAACATTAATGGACACAACACTAGACTCAAACAGCGGGATACCATATCCCCCATCCCATATACTAAACTAAACTAAAACTAACAAACGGACAAAGACACTCTAAGGGAGGAAAAAAAATCAAAAGGATACAAAAGTATCCTTACCTGATCCCCCTCCTGCAAGTGTATCCTAGTCCTAGGCGCTACCCGGGACACCAACACCGGTGTACCGTTACCACCGCCCCGTACATTAAAACCGAATCTACCATCCGGGCCCGCGGACAAACGGACGGACACAGTCCCGTGGGACTCTGTATCCTCGTTCCTATCCGCTGTTGTATCCGAGTCGGATTCGTCTACGTAGGATAGTGGGACACGGAGTGCTCTTTCTAGGAAACCGCCATCGCTACTGCAAGAACAATTAAATAGATTTTTTTGTAATTTAGCTGTAAAATATATTTTAAGTAGTGTAAAATTTAATTTGATTATGTAATTCAACAGATAATGGTTTTTTTTTATATATTAAATATTTGAATTATATCTATAAATATTGTGTATATATATTTTATAACTTCGCTCTGGTGACAAAATAAAGCACGGCGTCGACTTCCGCTTAGCACTCACTGCCTCAAATTCTTTGAAAAGCGGAAAACGAAGCGAATTTCCCAAGTTCCCAGTGTCTATCCTGCCTTATTGGGAAAAATTAATTTAAAATAAAAAAAAAATAATAATAAGCAGTGATCTCACTCGTCGTTCTCCTGCGGCGCGTCCCCCCACGCCTCCATGGGCGGCGGCTCGCTGTGCGCCGTGACGCGCGCGCCGCGCACCGCGCCGCCCGCCCCGCCGGCGCCGCCCCCGCCGCCGCCCCCCGCCGCCCCGCCGGCGCCGCCCCCCGCCCCGCCGCCGCCCGCGCGCGCCGGCGACTCGCACGAGCGCCCGCGCGCGCGCGACGAGCTGCGCCTGCCGCACGCCGGGGAAGCAAATGTAGGGTTATATGCATTCGCTTGAGTTACATATTATATTTACTAATACCTATTGAGGCCTGTCGTGGCGCAGCGGCACAAGCCGCAAACCGACCGCAACCGACAGGTTCTGGGTTCGATCCCTACTCGAGGAAATGAAATATTTAATATTTTCAATTTAAATATTTAATATTTTCACTCCTTCGCTCTGGTACAAGACAAAATGCGGCGATGAGTTCCGACACTCATCACGCCATGCCTCAAATTCGGCGGAAAGTGGGGAACGGAAGTGGAATGGAGTGTCTTAAGACTAGGTTCCCAAGTTCCTTCTGCCTACCCTGCGATATGCGGGACACAGCGTGAAGCTGAGTGAGTGGGTGAGTAATTTACTAATACTTTCTTGTTCTAATAACATAATCACTTTAAAAAAAATACATGTTCATTGAAAACTAAAATTTCAGCTACACGAATTAAAATATTGTAGACTGCCGAATATTTAAAAGTGGTGTCACTTTTTAATTTTTATTAACTAATATACTACTATAAAGACAAACAGACAAAAAAAAGTCTATTTTGGCCCCTTTTACATTAATAAACGTCCCCTATAAGATTTTCAATACATCTTCTGTGTATAGACAGCGATAGATATTTATTTTAAGTACAGAATTACACCACTATATCGCAAATTACAAAATATACTTTGTTTTTTAGTTACACACCTGTCGCATTTACAACTTACAACCAAAAAAACTATAACTGTACGTTTTTCTTCTATATTTATAATATATTTTCCTCTAGTATTTTAAAACCAACTTAATAACAAAAAGCAAAACTGAACAAAAAAAAATACCAACCTAACAAAACTTCGTTTACTCGATCTACATTTCCTAGCATCTTCCAACACCTGCGTCTCAGTTCTCACTACTGTGGGGGCAGTGACCCCAGTGACCCCAGCTAAGGCCCCCAAAGCCCCTAAAAGAGGTCTTCGACGAGGCGCTCTCAGGCGGAAGAACCCGTGGCGTTCAACGCTGCAACGCCAAAGCGCTTTAGCTGCGCGCGCTGATCTCATGTTGAATCCCAGCACTGTGTCGTACGATTCTGACTGAAATAATATTTGTATTATTAATTTTATAGTACTTTGTTTTAATTTCGAACAAAAAAAAAAGAATTCATGTACAAAATAACTACTTGCAACATTTTTGTTATGCGATGAATAAAAACCATAAACAACGTATTATTTTATTATTGATACCATAGTGAAGACGCGAAATATAATTATGTTTTATTTCTTCACGCTTCATCCCACTTAAAAAATAGGATGGAGAACGATACTTTTACATGAAATTGAGATAATTAATTTAAAATATTTTCCGAATGAAAATCAAACCATTTACAATTATAATCTTTTAACGTGCCTCTATTGAAATAATACATACATACAAACATAAACATAATACAAGTATATAAAGTTTTTTTTATGACAAAATAGGCGCTAATAAGAAGTATTTATTATAATTATGTACACATTTTTTACCTTACTACATTATTATAAAAAATGGAGTTACCTTCCAGAATACACAAATTAATTTTTTTTTATTTTTAAATTCTTTATTGCACACAGTAAAAATATACAAAGGCACAAAAGGCGGGCTTAACGCTAAAAAGCAAAATAATTGTCGTAATAAACAATATATATATTTACCGGTTCTCGTTTAAGCTGAATGAAAAACTGTTTCTTCTTGAAGGAAATCTTAACAATTTTACTCCAAGAGAACGTGTTCACTCTTATGTTGTTCTGAAAGACCACTATACCTATTGACGTGACGCCAATGAATATGTCTTTACCGTTGTAATCCTGGAAGTAATGGTACTTAATTAGCTTCACACTGTATCCCGCAACATGGTAGGGTAGACAGAGGGAACTTGGGAACCTAGTGTTAAGACACTCCATTCCGTTTCCCACTTTCCGAAGAATTTGAGGCACGAGTGTTGAATGGCGGAACTCAACGCTGCGTTTTGCCATGTTACCAGAGTGAAAAAATTAAAATATTAAATATTTAAATTGAAAATATTAAATATTTAATTTCCTCGAGTCGGGACCCACAACTTGTTGCGTTTAGAGTTTTTTATTAAATACTAATAATTATAGGCAGTTGAGATCTGACGCAGTGCAGGGGCACAATCGTGCGGCTGTGAACGTGACAGTTTGTGGGTTTGATTCCCACTCGAGGAATTGAAACATTTAATATTTGCACTTCTTCGCTCATGTAAGAATACTTTATTTCCTCGACGGCTAAGCGTGGCGTTGAAATAGAAAAGTTGAAATATATAATAAAAAAATGAGTTTCTCAACACCACGTTCCCAAGTTCCCACTGCTTACCCTGCCATAAGCGGAATAACAAAATAATATAATGATAACGATTCATTTTATGTTTTATTTTAAATTAAGTTAAAGTACACCTCGCCATATAAAAATATATACTCATAAAATGAGTGCAACCATCACAAACTCACGTAACTTAATTGTATTAAGAGTAATATGATTAATAAATACCACTTTAAACATTATCACTGACAACAATAAAGAATACAAAAAACTAAACAAAGTCTACGAGGGGTATCGTGGCGCAGCGTCACATGCGTGTGACTGTAACCGACAGGTTGTGGGTTCGATCCCCACTCAAGGAAATGAAATATTTAATATTTTCAATTTAATGTTTTCATTTCTTCGCTCTGGTACAAGGCAAAACGCGGCGTTGAGTTCTGCCACTCAACACACAATGCCTCAAATTCGGCGGAAAGTGGGGAACGGAAGTGGAACGGAGTGTTCCACTTGATCTGGCTACTCTGTCATGTGCGGGATACAGCGTGAAGCTGAGTAAATCTACGATATACAAATAAAAGCAAACATTAACTAAAAGCAAACATTAACTAATTAATAAATTAAACAAGAATTAAAATTTTCAATTAATCTATGCGAGCTTAATAAAATTTCTTCTTTCTCGTCTCTAGGTTCCCAAGTACTCTGCCTAACATAATTTTATACCTAAAAAAATTTTCATACCTTAGCCGGATGCGATTCAACACCATAGCAATCCAGTCTCTTGGCGTGTTCTAGAAAGTTCGCCTCAGCGTCGGCAGGCGATTGGCCTTTATGAAGTTTATGTAATTCACGTATTTTACGTTCGTCTTCGGCACATTGTTTCGGTAAGAGACACAAATCCGATAGATAGTTGGACTGATGTTCAGTTGCGTTGTAATCTCCTATTTCAGCTAAAATAGTATAGAGAATAATGAAAAAATAATGTTTAACACCTTTGGGGCATATGTCTAAAAAATACTTTCAAGATGTATCCATATTTAAACTTGCAAGTTTAGACAGTATACCTATTTAAATGGTAGGTAAGAGCAGAGAAAAGAAAATAATTCATTCCCTATATCATTTATGTTAAGTGGCGAAACTCAACGCGTTTTTTCTACACAGCGAGTATTCAGAGGGAGCCCAGTGTTAAGACACACTGTTCCCCATTTTCGACAAGTGGTAACTGAACACAAACAATCATTGGGTTAAG
The DNA here is from genome assembly GCA_019049475.1 of Eueides isabella. Classification (NCBI taxonomy): domain Eukaryota; kingdom Metazoa; phylum Arthropoda; class Insecta; order Lepidoptera; family Nymphalidae; genus Eueides; species Eueides isabella. Next base: position 4,556,358 of record CM032395.1, read on the forward strand.
TCAGAAGCTCAAAAGCCACGACGGCATCGGCATTAAATACGATGTAAAGAGCGAATATATGTTTAAATAAGGATAATTGAAATTATAATATTCATAATTACTAAAATTATTTTCCTATAATGTAATTTATTACTCATATAGATATAACTACAAAAATAACTTTCCTGTACATGGTCGTTTACTGCAAAAGAGAAATAAGTGTGCCTTAGGCAGAATGGATTCCTTTTAAATAAAATAAGTTTTTCATTTACATTAACACATAGTTTATATTTACTTCACTCCCTAGAAATGGAGAGTTCACTTATTTTTTTTTCCGACTAATTATTTATTGGTAAATAAAAGTATGTATAAGTAAATAAAAGTACATATAAGTATAAATTTAACATAGTCCTTAATGGGTCTTGTATTTTGGCAACAATTACTGTTTGTTTTATTTAGTTCAGTTCAATAATAAAAAATATATAATATTTTAAAACGTAAATACAAAAATATAATACATTTTATGTGACAAAATAGCAATTATAGCTAAAAAATTTAATTGAACTGGCTGAAATTAATTTTACAATGTAAAGATATTGTTCTTACAGTGATGAAGTTATAGAAATAAATAAATTCAGTTAAGAGAGCAGATTGTTTGGTTTTAAAAAAATAAAATAAATTGCATTTTAAACTTACATATCATTAATAACATTTTAAAATATGTGTGTCATATATTACTTCACTGACAATAAAAAATATTTCTTAACTACACTAACATAAGTAAAAGCAATTATATGCTTTAACCTGGTCATAGTAATCTAGTGTTCTCACATTTTAGCCAATTTTCAACATGTTGTCTGATGGAAGCTGGCATTCTTTGCCTACTGATGAGGACAGAAAGAAATAATTTAAATATTAAACACTAGCTTCAAGTAAACTATTGAATTTACCGTCAGGCTCTGTACGTCACCTATGTCATATTTTCAAATTTTTGAAAAAGATCTCAACATATACTACAATCACAAACATAAATAAATTGCTACATTTTTTTCAACTTATTATTTTAAAAAAAAGTAACTTTTTAAACTCACCTTGAACGGTAAACGAAGCTAACAACAATGCAGTATTTTTCGGGGCAGTCATTCTACCGTCGAACAATAGTTTTCTCAGTTGCAAGCATAAAAGATATTTTGTAAATTCTTCTGCCAGCCTACAGGGTTCTGGAGGATAGAAACGGATGGCAAGCCAGAATTGAGCGTTTACACCTACTTGTTTTTTCACTGTTTTACCACCGTCAAGCCAACGCTGGAATTCAATATATGAGTGATTATGTAAAAATAAATATGAAATTAAAAATATTTTTGTATTTTATATAACATTATTAGGCAATGACAATGGTTTTAAGATTCTCTTAAATATTTTTAATAACTTATTGCAGACTAACACTTGTTAATGTTTGTTTAATGTCGCACTATAGGAATTTGTATCATTTGGATCTTCTTATATACATTTTCTTAAACAATATGTATTTAAAGATAATACATAAGATATTATTGTAGGTGTATGTTTACACTAATTATTTATATTGAAATAGTACTTACATAAATATACATTTAATGATTTAATTAATTATTAAAAAATGATTGTAAATTGTTCAATAAATCAATAATCCAGCTTTAATTCAAATTAAATAAACATTTTACTAATATTCTTTATGAAATCATAATTGTATAAAAAAAACACAAAAACATGATTACTTTCAATCGTCCCACTACAAAGTATAGTATACAAAAAATCATTAAAATACAATAAAAGTAATAAAGATAATAATTATACTTAAAACTCAAGAGCATGAGTCAGAGAGGATGACTTAAAAGTTAATGCATTCCCTCAGTAGGGTCAATTGATTGTGAGTCATACTGCATTACTGATAGCAACTGATAACATTGTGTTGTCTAACAACAGGTGTGATATTGCACTTTAAGATAATAAATATATACAATTATATTATTGTTAATAACAAAATTAAACTGCTTTATACAAAATTATATTCAAAAGATATTTATAAGGATATAAAATGTTAAAATATTTACCGTTATTTCTGTATTGGTTGCATTAGGTATTGAGCCATTTTCAGTGAATTGTAAACCAAAATAATCTTTTTCAACTAATTCTAGATGTTGAAACACATGCTCCAGTAGTACACTTCCTTTTGCTTTTTTCTGAAATAGATTTTTTGTACTTTATAAATAAATCACTCAAAATAATTGGTAAACAAATTAGTACTATTTTTTGTACTTTGTAAATAGGTACATTACTTATAATAACAGAGGAATAAATTATTAATATTAACTTAATTTCAATTATAAAAATTAAGTTTTACAAGTATCCTTAGTTTCTAATTGTTATAACCTCAGCCAAGATATTTATTAGTAATTGAAAATATTGAAAACATGCATTTATAGATATTTTTTTGTGAGGCTATCAATAATCGAAATTATTTACATATGTAAGCTCACCTCGATTTGGAACGAGTGCTGGGTATCGTCCAAAAACACAACCGTGACATTGAAGATGTTAAGCTTACGTTCTCGCGCCAGCTCTGACGCTCGAACATTATAGGTACCACTGGAACTACTGAAGGCACGCCGTGAAACACTCTCAATCATTTCATCGACTCACTACCGGATTCCTATCAGATAAATCAACACAAATATCGCACGGAGTACCTCTTAATTACGCATTCTAGTAACCTATAACCTCGTGAATCATTCTTCTCACTGTCCACTCTATATGAAATAGGTATTCCTCGTATGATTGTTATTGACGTAATGTAAACGCAAATTATTACGTATAAATATTTAAGTTTTTTGTGTATTTGTTATTATGATATTTTAATTACAGTCTCTTCAATTATAACTTGTTGAGATGGTTCAATAATGAATAGTTTTATTGATCCAGTGCGTGAGCTTGGCCTTTACTTAACAAACAAATAAATATATGAATTTCCTTCTAAGAGTTACAAGCGATGATCACTTTTAGTTACCATTTGACGTTAAACCCCATCTCGCCATATTTGATGTTAGATTTCTGACATTGACGTTCATGATGTACCAACGAGCGTTTTGTTTCTGCTTCTACAATAATATAATTTATTCTAAGAATTGCTATTTTATTGGTGTTCTTTTTAGAACTGCTAAACATATATTAATCAGAATTATATACAAAATCATGTATGGAATAAATATAAACTTTAGTTTGTTTTTATTAATATCTTTAGAATATGAGATTAAGCATCTCCTTATATAATAAATAAACGATAATTGTGGGTATAGGTCTGTTCACGTCGGTAGTTACTTAACGATTTTTTCATGGTCGTTATTTAAGGAGTTTTTGTGTGTACGGTTAAATTAAATAATAGCATGTAAAGCACAATAATATATCGTCAAATAGATAAACAGTGAATGTAGCGATGTATTATGTATATCTATGTTTAAGGCTTATACTTAAAAGTTGTTCTCGAAAGTTACAGAGGGCATACAAATGAAGGCAAAAAAAGAGTATGGAAAAAAACTGTAATTAGTCACTTTCATTTTAATTTAAAACTTTTTCATTAATCATAATAAAAAAAGTATAGATAAACAATATGGTAAGATTTTCTATTAAAATACCTATAAATATATCGTTGTATTATAAACTACGGACATATGTTATTTCATATTGTATATGGAGTACTTTATTAAAATGTAACTTAGTTTACTAAAGTCCAATTATTATTGACGAGATAAGATCATGTAAACCGATAAAAGCCGGCTGCACGCACGAAAACGCATGACACATTATCACGTTCTACATGAGTTGAGCGTAAAAGTGAAAACACAATCGATCTGACCTAGGCGAGTACAGCAAAAATAATTTATTTGTAATTAATATATGCTACTATAAAAATATAAAAATTAACATGTGCAAGTAAATGTCAATTGCAATGAACTCTTTCTTTATAAATGTAGTAAAATAATATAATTTAGATAAAAAAATTATGTAATTTTTCATAAATGTTTCGTATCACGTTATAATATAAAATTATCTATCGTCCGTAACCAGACTTTACGACAACCAGTTTGAGGGATTGCGTGTTGAGTGGCAGAACTCAATGCCACGCTTACCTTCTTACCAGAGTGAATAAATTAAAATACTAAATACTTGATGTTTATTACTTTATTTCTTCGAGTGCGGATCAAACCCACTACCTGTCGCTTTTACAGTCATAGTTACAGTCTTGTGCTTTACCAAGGGAAATGAAAATAATTCTTCTACCAAATCCAATTCAGAACTGTTGCTTTTAGTCAGATGCTGCAGTACTATGACACAAAGGCCTCAGTTTTTTTTTCTGTTTTAATTTTGGTGTATTTTGTAATAAATAATAAAATATAGCTTTTTTCAAAAACAACTTGCTAACATAGACTTGAGGATAGAGTATAGATTCTTTTTGGAAATATTTTGAATTAAAAATTGCTTGCTTTATAATGGCTACTATAATGAAACTATTTTTTTATTTCAGTTTCATATATGATATGATATGATATGATATAATTATAAATCATACCCACAACCTATGACGTTTACAGTCATCTCGGGCCCTGACGCCACGTCAGCACCACGACTTGCCTCAATGAAACTATTTTAACATTTTAGTTTTATCTAATACTAACCATACAAACTGCAAGGAGTACTGCAGTATATTCTATTTCCATTATAAAGAAATTCAAAGATAAACAGTTAAAGGGGTTGTGAATAAAACAATCATCTCAAACAGTTATCTGCCTTTAATCTGCTCTCTTCATATTCCAGCAGCCATAGTCATCCATTCGGTACCATTACAGGAAGAAAAATTAATACACTATTAGATACTGTTACAGTTTGGTTTGATTATGTGTTACAGATGAAGTAATGTGTAGTAGACTTTTAATAATTGTATTTTAAACTATTATTATTACATAAATACATGCGGATCATGAAAACCAGAGTGCAACGCGATTTTGCTATGTAATCAAATTTATAATACCTTTATATGTAACGGACTAGCAGTTTATCGTTAAATTAATTATTTGTACTTAGCATTCTATGCTTCGATCTATTACACTAATGTTTGTTGGGAATCAGACGTTTCGTGTCTTATACAATATGTCGATTTTAAAGCACGGTTACTATATGATGCTTAGAATCGATTGAATATCGGATATAATAAACGGACTGCCTATTGAAACACAGAATATGTATACTTATACTATCGTATCCATTTAGATCTAACGATTAAAAATTGAATTATTTCAACGAAATATCTGATTCCTTTATAAGTACATTACGCGCAACATCGCATCGCACATTTAAATCACTGTTTACCGTACTGTTCTGTTCGTTGGGTGTGTAGTGGTTGGTGTGTTTAGTCGATAAAAAATTCCGTACTCGATAAATTTTGATTATGGCCAAACATTCCTTTTTTTTTAAATACACATTTTTTGCAATTGTAATAATTTTTGAAAATATAAATTTTGATAATATTTTTTCTTTGTTCCTAAATATTAATCCAAATAGTTTTATTATCCTTAACATTGTATTTACAATTTTTCAACAGCCGAAAAATATGTTCAATTTTATAATATTATTTTTTAACGACTCTTGTTAAGTAGTAGGTAACAGTACAAATATTAATGATCACAAGTTGGTTTTCATTGGTCATTAACATACGTTAAATTACAGCCTTATTACTATCGGTAATACAGTTAACAGTAGGTCTTTAACTGAGATTTTAGTTAAACTATTTACATCAATAGTTACTCTGATCAATATTATTAGGATATAAAATAAACATCATTGTGCTAACATCTGTATGAACAAAATAAAAAATAATCAGTCATTTCAATACATAAACCTCTATTCTGTAGTTGGAATATTCTGAACTTTATTGAGAGTGATATAAAGTGTTCAAAACTAAACTAATATAAACATAATATATGCATATTCTTTGAGTACCTCCTTTACTTAAAACATATATAATAATTTTATTTTTTTTTTTGAAAATCTATATAAGTATATATTTCGAAATCTACTTTCCAAATGCGAGGCAATTTTTATAGTTTTTTTGGTAGTTACTCAAAAAGTATGCAGTTAAATAAGAAAGAACGCTTCAAGTTAGACCCGCTGTTACTTGTATTTTACAATATCAAATCGCATTTGAACAAACACGTATCGCAAACACGGAAATGAAGGCATACCTTTGAAAAATTATTTAATATTGCAACAAATATCCAACTCGAATACTTAGACAAAATCTTACAAAGCTAAACTTATAGTTCAGTTATAGTTACATAAAACTAATAATACATTTTAATAAAACTAAAATTACGAGAACAATATGTACAATTTACGACAATGCATATAATTATTCTATACATATCGCTTTTAAACCTATCTATAAACAGAAAATAAAACATAAAAAAAATCAGTAGGCCACTAAGATTGACGACACATTTTAACTACTTCCAAATATTGTTATATCCTAAAACTATAAAGTGCAACATTCGCTATATAGAACGAAACAACTCAGAGTATTTCAATAAATTAATGTATCTATAAACTACATTTTTTATCGCCACGAGCTCAATTGTAAAATGTTGTACTTATTTACAAAATGCATTTTTTTTTTAAAACGAAACGGCCTCTCAAATAAAATGTTGTTAAGCGTTAGATCAGGTAGAAAGTATACATCGATATTAGTTATATCGAGTTATTTCGCATCACTACAAAAAGGTTACTTTAGTGACAATCACTCGTATGTATCTTGATTTTGTACTAAACACCTATTTTATTCTACCATTTATATACCATTGTATAAGTAGCTACGTCGAGACGAATATATCAGTCGAAATGTTTTATTTTACATTAATATTTAAAAAAATCGTATTACTTTACTAAACTTGGCTGGAATCGTATTAAGATTCGAATAAGGCCAGAGTGATTTCAACTGAAAATACATCGAGTAGCGATCATTTGCGAATAAGACGAGAAATGTCTGTTTTTAAACACATTTTTTGTTAGAGGAGAAACCATACTAATATAAAATTATTATAAAATTCATAAGCCTAGTGTGATACCTAGTGTTTGCTTAATTTTGTTATACGTGTGTTGGTATTTTTTCATATCGATATTTAAATCCTTAATGTTATTGTGCAATAATCATAATGAATGCACTTTTACTAATTTCTACACACAGTTTATAATATTTAATTTTTCTTTAGGAATTAGGTATATTTTGCCCCAAAAAGGTATGCACGTATACTAAATTTTTAATTTCCACTTTCAATAACGTTATTTCTTAAATACTACTTTAGAAACAGATAGTAAAGACTCCACACATTTAAATCTCTCATAAAATATAAATTCAATAATTTGTTAGACGTCCTTCAGTGTATATTCGACCTATTTTATTATCTTTTTCTAAAGCAGTTTAAAATATCGTTTAAAATACATTAATCGACTATTTATTTCATAATATTTATTAATTCCATTAAAATTGTGCAATTACTAGTAATTTTGAAAAGGTTGATTGTTTATTTTCTTTTTCTATAAGTGATTGTAATGACAACACACAAAATTGAATAAAATCGATTTGATCGACACATTCAAATAGTAGCTCGTTTTCAATTTTAACATAACATGAAAAAAAACAAGTTACTCGAGCTTAATAGATATATAAATTAGTAGTCTCTAACAACCGTTATTAATTTATTATTTTGAATATAATATTTTTAGGTGAAATAATAATTAATTAATATTTTATAAAATGAGGTTTTACGGTATCACACTTGGCAGTTAAAACGTAATCTAAACGAAGATTTTAGACCATGCCTTTAGACATCATTCGCACGGTGTTTTTAAGCGCCTGTCGCTTGTTGCAGAACCATATTCTGATGACCTCCCGTTCATAGCCTAGTTGGTGTGCGAGACCGGTTATTTCAGTGCCTGGAAACATTTAATGAATAATATTAAAACAATGTTATTATTATTATATTTATTTTTAATCGAATTAGCAATTAGGAAAAAATATTTTTGGTTTATCTGTATTATGGATGGCGTTGGTGCTAAAAGCACGTGTTGTTTGTTTTAATCGCTGTTTTAGAGAAATTAAAAGAAACAAAATTGTTTAACTACCGACAATTAATTTACCGAGTGACATATTTTTCCATAATATTTCGTAATATTCTGAGTAATATAGTGCAACTTAACAGAACAGAATAGAAATATATATATAAGAGAACCGAATTCATTACATATTTTCATAATTAAGACCAGACATTGGCATCGTCATTATTATGGCTATGAGTACCCTGTAGAGTAAAAGTATATTTTTTTTATTGAATATACAAAATATAAATATGTACATAGATTATATAGGTATTGTCTTTTAATTAACTTTCGTTTCGTTTCATTACCAGAGAAATATTCGTTAATATTTTTAGGGGGAGGAAATTGCGAATTATTGTGAGGAAAAGGGTCATCCCCTTTATCAAGGTAGGTATTAATCAATACGAATAGAATAAGAAGTACACTTTAAGAACTTGTGATCATTTTCTTATGTCTTTAATATATCTTGTAATAAATGTTCCGTGGCGGGATCATACATAAATATTAAGTATATTTTATCTACGCGATCAGAGAAATAATAATTAAATGATAAGCTGTTCGATTTAAACTGAAATATTTCTTTAATTTTATCTCAATGCCGCGATTAATGACAATAGAAAAAGTAGGAAATGATAATAGTGTATTCTCTCAATGACACAATCTGTCACTGCAACACGATGGCCGTAAATAATTAGAATTAGAATTAGACCTATTATATATAGATTTATAGTTTCTAAAATTATAACGTGTCAATACATACCAGAAGGATGCGTATTCCTCTCAAAGTGTGCGTTAAGAAGTTCCAACGCCTGAGGTGTGAACGACGTTCGCCGCTTGCGCTTTTTACTCGGCTCCATGCCGATGAAATCCGTGAGATGGTTCTGTCCCGATGCATACCTAGCAAACAAATTTAAACTTTAGAATCCTTTGCATAATGTTCAATTTAATTGTCTTCGGAGATCCTTGGCCTATAAAACTTAAATGCTAAAACTAGAATGTAATTTCGTTCATTCCCACCGTTAATTATCAAATGTTTGATATCATTCGAAACCTAGTATATGTTGCTTATTATTTAGTTTTATTTCTATGTCACATTCTATACTATTTGTAATTTTATATTACAGGATATTAAATGATTTAAACTATATGAATAGTACGCTTCTATTATAGTTGTATTTACACAGAGGGACGATATTTCATTATGTTCCTAGACGTGATACGAAAATTATTCCGTCATATTTTTTTAAAAACTAAAAATGTAACGAACGACGGTCGTCTGCGTATTGATATATATATATTATCTCTACTTAATAATAGATAAGTATGTAGTAATTATTTATTTGGGAAATAATAGAATTAATAATAACAGAAATTATGGAAAAAGAAACAATTTTTATTACAATTATAAAATATATTTTTTATTTATCTTTTAGCACACAATATACCTTTTTTATAAAAATTAAAAGATAATTTAATTTGAATACGAATTCCCCATCAAAATTAAAGCACATACGTAAAATATTTGATACACGACAAAATATTGTATAATCACAATCATGCAGTACTAAAGTAGAGCAGACTTCATATGTTTTCAAGTTCATATTGAAAACCAAAATAAGCTGATGAACGTCAAATGAAATGAACCTTGCTCTGGTTTCATAATGCCAATGTCATTTGAATCCCCTTACATAAATGAATTTTTAGTGTTAAGAATACGTTTAGCATACACTTTAGTGTTGTCTGCATATGTGATGATCTTCATATAGAAATATACGCGCGAATGGTTTCATTTTATCGAATCGATCTATTGACAGTTGAATAATCGTTCGGTGAATGAGAATTATATATTATAATCGATATTTCCCGACGATATATTTCGATAGCCGATAACGTATATACAAATATTGTGAAAATTATCAAATAAAGTTGTTATTAATATCTAAGCCATTGAAACAAAACTAAGAAGACTCTATGAACGCATGAATAGTGAGGATCTTATGGATGACTCTCCACAGTTTTTGACATATCATCGAAAAAACAAACAGAATTTGTTTTACATTTATATTGCCAGTACAAATATAGAAAACATTTTTAGTGCTGCAACTTTAAAAAAAATATATTTTTTGATTGAGAGGATATGAACAACCGAAAAGAAAAAAAAAGCAACTATGCAAATAACTGAATATATCGTTGGATGCACTGTATTGAAATCGAAAGAACTAATAAACGTCGCTTCAGGACAATTAAAATGTTAACAGGGTGATTTGCCAGTTATGATTAACGTAGACAAGGATATGTCTTTATAAATTCAAGGACCGTTAACGGAGGCGCTCGTTAAAAATTACCACCAAGAGGGTGATTGCAAATTCAACCATTTGCAATGTTAAAACCGTCCCGTTGCATCCAGATAATGCATTTTAATGATGCAGAATGTAAAATCGATAGATCCCAGTGGTCCTTGCAAGATATTAAGTGGTCTTCGGGGATTTAAGCGACACCTGGTTTCCTTATGAAATATTAAACGTGAACGATGTGTTTACTCGCGTGAATCCATTTATTGTATTAAATTGTAAATATTTATTACTGATTTATAATAATTCTCTCTTATAAGAATAATATATATTCATAAATTACAAATGTACAGTTTCAATGTAATTATAACGTTTAATCATTGCAATTTTTAATGTATGTCATTCGTACAATCACTTCACATGCGCTCGAATAAACAGGCAATATTGTAATTGAATTTTAAATAACGTGTTTCTAATTAATATTATAATAAATTATAAATTCTAAATTCCTAGTACGCGTGAACATGAATTATGGAAAATATCGTTTTTTATTAATTAAGTATAGTTGTATGTATTTAGTTACGTTGTGCTACATTATAAAACAAGCATGATCTAAATAATATGCATATATAAGTCTAATATAAAAGTGTAAGCGTAAGAAAGTGCAACAGGCTATAAATATATGGATATCAGGGTCGAAGTTAGAGGTGACTTAAAAGGAATTAGTTAAAAATTCTATTAATAATATATTTAAATAAATATTCCTCTCTAACAACGACCATGATGTGCACGAAACATAAATATATAACAAAGCAGCAAAACCTAACCAAAGCTCAGTTAGTCCAGATTTGAGAAATATATTTCGTTGCTAAGCGTTAAGGCCAAATGTGGTACACGGACACGATCGCAACACGCAATACGCACAAGTCACTCAAACAATAGTTACCTCTCTTCGGCTTCCTTCATCCAACGTTCAAGCACCGGTTTGATTTTCTGCGCACTTTTTGGAGTTATATCCAATTTCTCAAATCTGTATCGAACATAAATTTGAATGTTAGAAAACTTGCACGTTCCGATTATAGCGGTGAAGCGGTTACGCGAGCTCATCCCGATCCAAATAACAGGCGAAGTACAGGACATTGACATTGCGTTAACGTTTCAACGTACAAAAAAAAAAAACAATAGGCAATTTAGGCCGGAGGTAATCAGTTTGATTAATACCGTACGTGGTAACAATAAAATGAATTCAATTAGAAGCGAAAGGTAACGTATGCCAATGCCCTGGCTTACAATTGCGCAAAATGAATTAAAAAAGAATATTAAAAACAAAAATAAAACAAAGTAATGAAATAATATATCATGCTAGATAAGATGGAAAGTTTGAAATTACTCGTGACGTTACATATAACAAATTTGATAATTCTCACAACTATTATTTATGTCGAACGGACGCCAGCACAATCATTAGTAGTCCGCTCGTTTTTAAAAATCAGCGTGATTCGCCTGATGCATAACGCGTTTACAGTAATTACTCGTATGTAAATAGGGTGTACGTGTGAAAAGGAAAGGTAAGAACGCCAAAACCGGTAATTAGAAATAAGTGTATGCGGCTTACATTCACGCGGTATCCACGGATCGCCGATCGAGATAACATTATATCGAGCAGCGTTGAAACATTTTGATTTAAAGACAATCTATCTACGGCCGTTGAGTGAGTCGAAGCGTGTGCTAATGCATGTAAGAGGCAGCATCCTCGAAGATCGACTACTTAACATAGTTAAGTCAAAGATCTGAAGTTATACAGTAGATAAGATATTCGAGAATGCTGGATGTAGGGATAAAGTAAACAAAACACATACATGTTTTGTTGTTGTGAAGACAGCTGAGCTGCTAGCATCTGCGAAGCCAGGGCACTGGGGACGGTAATAAATTATATGTTAGAGTATCATTGAAAACTCCTCGGTAAACCAAGGAGCACAATATTTTCAGTAAGTAAAATAGAGCCGCACGCATGGTTTGTAATATCTGTAGTAAAAACAAGTTCTTATACGAAAATAATATAACGTAAAAGCAGTTAATTTATCAATATATTATACGCGTAAATAAGATATCCAAAGGAAATCTCTAAAAGTGTGTGGTAGATTCGTTGACGCAGTCTCTCTGATATACAATTGTAATAACTTAGGCCATGCTTAATTCAATGTTTGTGAACAATGATCATGAACGTTGACCATATAAATATGAAAAGTTATTCGGTACAACGGTATTTTAAGACACGATGAGACAATTTTTTACTGTACCTACCTATAAATAGACAAAAAGATATTTTTTTTAACTTTACAGCTAACTATTATTATTTATGTTATCTGACTTAATTATTTCTATAAAGGCTAATGTATTAAAATTATTTTCGTTTGAAGTGTAGCCAAGTTCGTTTGTTTGATGCATAACTAAGTTAGTGCCAAGCCGGGGTAACTTAACTCTTGTGAAGTACGTCAATAATGTTATAGTAAACAGCTGTTTTAATAATAAATTCTTTTGTGAACGCGGCCGGCCCATCTAAGTGATGCACAAGGTGTATTCAAGAATAATAAATTTTAATTATAATGCAAATTAATTGAGTCCAGCATAATCAAAGGGGTAACAGTCGTGTAGCGCCGTCACAATAGCAAATTGGGGCGAAAGAAAAATTAATGAAAAATGAAATCACGACGGGACAAAGACAGGGGAATTCTACTCTTTTAATTACACGAAAAAAGTAATTACGGCAAGATAATTAATTAACTG
>CM032395.1:4574598-4742098 GCA_019049475.1 Eueides isabella
TTCCTAGATTTGCAGTGTACAGTATAAGGTGTACCAAACGGTGGGACGTATTCTAGTTTCGTTTATGTCTACTGTTATTGTATATCGATTGTTTGAAGTTACGTTTTATCTGTTTAGATTGTTATTGTAGGCCTATAGTGCATATATATAGAGCAGAGGCAGAAGCAGAGGAGACTGTAAAAGCGACAGGTTGTGGGTTCGATACCCATTCGAAGAAATGAAATATTTGATATTTGATATAAAATATTTAATATTTTCAATTGAAATATTTAATATTTTCATTTCTTCGCTCTGGAAAGAAGAGAACAGAACTAGTGACTTAACACTATGTTCCCATATTCCCTCTGCCTAACATGCCATGTGCTGGATAAAAAGTTGAAAAAAAAAAGAATTAAAAAACTGCTATATTTATTTTCGTATAGACATACTAATGTGTATTTACAAACATTATTAGTTTATATGTAAAAATATGTGCTATTTCTAACGCTACTTTTAAAAATGCTCAGTTTTAAATAATATTTTGCTATTTAACTATTTAATAGTGAAATCATTACAGTAAAATAAACAAATGAATGCAATCAAATAATGTAAGTAGATACATGGAAAAGGGAACAATTGCATATTCCAAGTCAATTCCCGTTTATCTATCGCGCACTTCAATACACTAAAGCTAAATGGCAATTGTGAGTTTTCTCAATTACGTATCGCGTGATGAGACGCACCCATTAATTAATTTACAAAGATAAGTCAATTGGCCAAGAGTGGCCACTGTGGCCGAATTCGATACTAATGCATCAAGATACTGTGTGTCTTAATTGTTTAATACATGTTATAAATTAATTATACACAATTTTAGTTTGCGTGTTTTCCGTACGAACGTTTATTGACCCGAGTGAGTATCGTGTAAGAGAACAATTTAAAAAGTAATGTCAATTAAGCAGCATTTTTGGCGGTTACTTTCTTTGGCAATGGCGCGTGTATATATGTGTACAATATTTAATTATATATATATATTTTCTAAATAAAAGTAGGTTGTAGAAGAGGTAGTGCGTACATCATTGACCTACGAAAACACGATGTCTATGCATGTGTGAAGAGGTTGATAGAGGAGCGCTTAGCACTCCATTCTCTCTGGCTACACTGCTAGGGATACAGCTTGCAGATATAACAGAATATAACAGAATAAAAAGAACCTGGGAACTTAGCATAAAGACACTCCGTACCCTTCTTTTGTCTTCACTTTCTACCAATTTGATAAGGCATTGCGTGTTGAGTGGCAGAACCGATGGTGGCGTTGCGTTTTACTAAAGAAGAAATAAATATTAACTATTTATTTTCCCCCAGTGGAAATCGAAACCACAACTGTTGCGTTAACAGTCGTACGCTCGTGCCACTGCGCCACAGCGACCTCAAAATCTTTAGCTTTATAATGTTTTACAAATTTATCAATGTTTCTAAATGTATTTTTTTGTTGTGAAATACAATGTTATTTTATATCTAATATTAAACAAAATATATTTATATGTATAATCTATTATTTACGTTGGTCGTTTAGGCATACGTTTTTGATCCAACATGAATTAAATAACTCCCGGATAAAATAATACTGCTTCCACCAAACTACTTAATAAGACATTATTAAAACGACGTATAGTTCTCAGTATTTTCTGTTTGAACACTATGAAAATCTACTTTGACGTCACTGCAATAAGCGTCCATTTCGCTTCTTTCCAATAGATTTTTCACCTCGTTACAGTTAATTTTAAAATAGTTTCCTCTTCAAAATGATTCACTAATATCAGATTTGCGTTTGTCGAAACGTAGTTAATGCCTCTCGGACATGCTATCACATATAGGAATCAACGATTATTATTATGTAAAAACGTCCGTTACTTCCAAATTTTATATTCAACGGTTGATTATACTTAATTAAACTATTGGAAATACGCTATGCTAAATATATTAAAGAGTTTCTATGTGAATGATATAAAGAACAAAATACCTCACACATTAACTTTAGACACGCAAATTAACAATTTGTGAATATACGTAATAGATGAAATTACGCGAGCCGAATCGATATATTTAGTGATAGGTACCTGCTATTAAGATTTAGAACGGTATAGATTTTATATCGATTTACTTGTATTATTGTAACCGTTTTATGTACTTTCAAAAGCTTCGACGTGAAAATAAAGCGGTGTTCTGTAAAAGTTTGACCCTCGCAATAATATTAAAGTTTTCGTTTCGACGTCTGTAATTAAAATCCCATTTCATTACAGATTCTAAAATGGAGTGCCGAACGAAAATAAGGTAATTCTTGTTAGACACACCAATTGATAGCAGTAGCCTTGATATAAATATTTCACTTTCTAGTGGAAAATTCTTGGCTTTAACGTTCAATTTTGTAACACATTCAGGACGTTGAAAAAATATTTGTATTCTATAACAGCGGAAGTAACTTTAACTATACATATAAAAAACATTTGGCGGTATACAAGTGGTTCTTTGTTCTTTTTATCGATTGTGCTCAATTTTATCGGCCACTTTAATTATTTGTAATGGATTTTAATTAGTTAATTAATTAATTTAGTCGGAGACGAGAATGCGGCGCGGCGTCTTTGATGTCGCCACTTAGGCCTTTATTTTGACCGCTTTAGTAAATTTTTAATTTAACATTAATATTATTGGTGATAGTTAATGTAGAATTCAATGGTACGATCAAAAATTGAGATTTCAAAGTGATGAAAAAAAGTTCATTTTTAAAATTATGGTTATTAATAGTTTTGTTTCAAGCGGCATATGGCAGATAAGGCATATTGATCTTGGAAACCTAGTGTTAGGACGCTCCGTTCTCAGTTTTCAATTTGAAGCACCGCGTGTGGCGTGGTGTAACTCAACGCCGCGTTTAAATATTAAATATTTCATTTCCTTGAGCGGATTGACCGTGTTTACAGTCGCACGCTTGTACTCTTTTGCTACGACAGGTTTCAAGCTTTTTGATTTATATGTTTTAGCATAATGAAGCTTTCGTGATTGGAACTAGTTGTAAATGTATACATCTCTCTAAGCTGTTATTGTTTTGTAGTACCTAAATTAGTTGTAATGTAATACGCCTCTAAAATTATATTAGTAGTCTAATAGGCTATAAAGATTGGAAAATATTAAATATTATCGTTACAAGAATGTGCTATGATAAAATACGGCATTGTTTTCAATATAAAAGTATGAAAAGTGTCTAAATGAAACAATATACATAAAGTTCGTCATTTCTGTATATCACTAAATTATATATTCTTGTCTTAAAAAACTGATATTATCAATAAATTGTAATACAAAATAAACATAAAAGTAACGTAAATTATCAATTGAACATAAACAAATTAGCGCTAACAGTAAACAGTAGAGGAACTGAGTAATTTAGTAATTGTATCCACTAACAACGAATTAAATAGTAATCAATAGAAGCAAGGCCCCCGGCACGGCTATTAGAGCTTTCTCTGCACGTGATACGGGCACGATAAGACATCGAGATTAACTTGCATTGTTCTTTATGAGGATCAAAAATCAGTATAATAATAGTGGTTTAAATAAAAATAATTAAAGAGAATAAAGTATTTAATTATTTTTAAACATTTTTACGTTTTAATTTGCATATAATATAGGAAGTGTAGATAGAATGAATCTAGTTTCGAGGCACTCGGTTCTCAGCTTTTCATCTGAATTTCAGACATTATTGGTAGGGCGGAACTAAACGCTGCGCTTTCTCCTGCTTTCGCGAAGAAGTAATAATAAATTATGCTTTAACGCAGGATTGAATTCATGAAAATGGCATTAACAGACGATGTCCTAATGCGTTAATAAACGACCTCAGCGTTTGCTTGTGCTAGTTCGAATTAGTTCTTTTATAGTCAGTCGGTAAAATAATAATTTACTGAGATGGTACTGTTATAAATCAGGACGCAAGCCCGGGCTAAGGGCCACACATTATCTTGCAATTGAAACGCGTATGACTTCATACACAATTACAAGTTCCGTTTTCTTCTGGTATATTTCATATATTTATGAATTAGCACTTGGATAGTAAGGCGTTAAATTTCACTACCGAATAATAAACGCTTATGAAAAATATCAAACGTGAATTCAAGATTTCAAATATAGTCACGATAATATAGAACATTCTATGCGTTACATAAATATTTTAATTAATAGAGTAGTTCTCCTATTTTATAGTATAACGGAAATTTACTTAACTCGTAAAATCATAACAAACATTAATCACAATATCGTGACTGTTATATTAATTTATTAAAAATTGAAATAATCTTAAAGTGTAAATGATCTTTATGAAATATGTGTCACATTCTAAATAGGTACAGTAGATTATATTATTGAATGATTATTGAATGTAAGTTATTTATATAAAAGTAATAATAGGCCTCAAAGTTCGTATTTAAAGTTGAAGAACATTAAGGCAAAAGGTCAACATTTTTTGCCTATGTATATTTATACATTTTTTACCTATTAAACAAGGCAAAGTTCTAGTAACAAGGCAAAGTGCGGCGTTGAGTCCCGTTACTCAACACGCAATGCCTCTAATTTGGCGATTTCATTTTAGGTTAGTCGAGTTAAAATTAGAAACAAAAAAATAACAATATTATTGTATATAGTATTATACAACTCATGAGTCTATTCATGTCTGAGACAAGTTAGTTTACCTACATTAGCACACATTGATTCAATTAAAGCAGATATAGCGTGAAATCGATGCACTTATTATAAGACAATTAGCTGACTGAGTCGCACCTTCATAAACAAGTGGAAATGTTTGCAATTTAAAACTAAGAATGTTGTATGTAAGTATAAAAAATGCTATGGTCACACTTTAACAACACATGATTTTTTCAACTTCCCCGCTACGTCCCGCGGCCGGGTAGGCAGAGGGGATTTAATTTTGAGATTATCTGCTGCTCAATTACATAAAAAATTAGGTACATATAAAAATATTTAATACATTGGAAAAAGGCAAGTTGTCGTAGTGCAGGGGCTCAGATGAGCATCTGTTACCTCGACAAGTTTTGAGTTTGATTCCCACTCGAGGAATTAAAATATTTTTACTATGTTTTAAAGTGTTATTCCACACTTAGGCCAGAAAATACTAAACTTAAATTTAAAAAGCGTATAAAAATTTTTTAATCCTGCTTCGTTCAAAATTTTTATACGCTTTTTAAATTTAAGTTTAGTAACATAAATATTTAATTATTTCATTTCCCTTTTCTGGTAGCAAAGTAACGCGCGGCGTTGAGCTCCGCCACTCAACACAGTTGGGTAACAGAACAGTCTTAAAGGAAACATAGTGTCTTAGCATCTACCCTAGTAAGTGTGTAATACAGCGTTGAGCTTGGAAAAAATACAAAACAAATACAACAAGAAAGCATAGAATGACTTTTTTTTATAATTTGGTCCATCGTAAAGTGTGACGTCAGTCAGGGTATGTACTCCTTACGTTCGTAGCGTATAAGATAAATGCATATGATCAAACAAATGATACTGTTAGTTCTTAAATAACAATAAAATTAAAATTTGGCTGTCTCAAGTCAATTTTAATAATTACTTTTATATACTTATTGTATTTGTATATAACTCTTTATGCCCTGTCATTAAGGCACTGTCTCGTGTCTAATAACCCGTGAAACGATTGCAAATGGCCATATGCAAATTGTCAAGATTTTAATGAATAATCAACATAACTGTGATGAAGTGTTAACGCTGCTTCATTATTTAAAATCCTATTAAAAAATGGAAAGAAGAAAGAATTTTGTCGTTACAGTGCAGGAAACATGTCTACAATAGTAGCAAGTTCAAATGACACTTCAACAACAAGGATGATCCCAGTCTGAATACGAAATATGCAATGTTCAGTTACGTACCTTTAGTTATTATCTCGTATTAAAAATACCATTTTTCCCCGATCTCATAAGAATTTCTAGAAATCTATTAGTGCTCACCTACGTTCCCTAAAATAAAGCTTACAGTAAAGTTGAAATTTGTCATGTAGAAAACAAATTTCTTCTTTATTATATTATAAGTAAAAGCATATATATCAAAATTTGACTTGCAGTGTTAGTGTATATTAAATATTGCAAATTCAATAAGACCAACTTCTCAATGTCCGATTGAGTTGAATTTCCAATTTTGTTCTGATGACAATGAATTTGTATGTAATCAATATTTTTTTAAATCCATATTTATAAATGACCTCCACAACAAAATGGTGGATTACGAATTTTTATACAATTTACTTTATAAACATATCAAATGAAAGTGCTTCATTTATATAAAACACTTTGAAAAATATATATATATATATATATATATATATATATATATATATATATATATATATATATATATATATATATATATATATATATATATATATATATATTAAGAAAGATTGTTACTAAAAATATATTTTTAATTAATATTTTATAATCTAATTGTTTCAGTCAGTAATAAAATAAATTCAAATACATTGATGTCGATATTTTTAAGTCCACAGTAACGTGCTATAGCTAGTGTACGGGTGGGTGCGGCGAAAATTCTGTAGTTCGCATAATAGCATCATACCACGCGAATCATTATGCAACAGGTGGTAATAAATAGTCTCATTGATACAATTTATAATACAGCTACATATATAGAGTATCAGTTACTGACTGAACGTTTGGATGTGGGATCGCTTTTAGTTGATGAGACCCAAATTTATGGTTGGACGAAAGCTTATATATATAAAGCTTATAGTAAAGTAGACAAAAAGAATCTAGTGTCACCATTACTCCGTTCACTGTTTAAATGTGATATCTTTCATGCTCGGTGGCGTAACTCAACGCCGCGCTCAAGCATGATGTTGGGTAATAATAGTGATTTAGTTGCATTTAAATTTGCAACTAAATCATTTAAATTTTAAGTAGAAAGCAAAAACGTAATTATGATATATTATAAGTACATATATTATACGTATTATGTATATACTACAGTTTTATTACTCCAGATAAATTTGAAATTTAGGTATAAATAACACTCTGTTCCATTTCCGTTCCCCAATTTCCGTCGAATTTGAGGCATTGCTTGTTGAGTGGCGGAACTCAACGCGGCTTGACGTCAGAGCGGTGTATCTTAACACATAGGATACAGAGTGAAGCTGAGAAGTAGTTAGTTTAAATGTAATAAATTATAAATACCACAATGTCCGCGTTTATTACAAAGACTGTTCAATTGATAAATTAAAACAGATCAATAAAATCTGTACATTTTATAATGAATTCAAACTAAATCAATAAATCCATTTTAATATAAATATTCAGAATAGTTGTTTAACACTAAAAGTCTATTCGAGACTAATGTAATTAACGGTAAGTTGCAAAGCGAAAAGTTGCCAAGTTGCAATGGAAATCCAGAATAACAAATAAGATTAAACTACGTTTTTAAGGTCAAGTAACAGAAATAAATGCTAAGGCTGGCCGATAGGTTCGGAACATCATACGATTTATAAAGATATTTTCATTCCAAATGAGAACAAATTGGGCCAGTAAAAATAGGGCGTTTTAAATAGTTTATGCAGACGTCTACGTCTAGCACTTGAATTGACTCATAAGTTGCTTATTTCTGGACGTATAGTAAATAAATGTTAGTTGTAATAATTTTATGTTATGTATATGTATATGTGTATATATATATATATATATATATATATATATATATATATATATATATATATATATATATATATATATATATATATATATATATATATATATATATATATATATATATATATATATATATATATATATATATTGTTGTACTTTATCTTAAAGTTGATACTGTTGGGATGTTGGGACAATTTTTTTACCTTTTTTTGAATACATAATTTTAAAATAAACAAAAAACATTTTAGAGGCCTACCGTGACGAAGAGACACAAACGAGACGAAATAAAAAGAGACGAAATATTGAATATTTTAATTTCTTTGCTATTATATTAAGGCATAATAGCAAAGCTGAGTCCCGCCACTCAACACGCACGCAAATGTAAATGGAGTGTTCTGATACTAGGTTCCCTATGCCTATAATGTGCGGGATACAGCGTGAAGCTAAAAAGTAACAATCAATATAAAAAAACGTATGACATTTCTGAAAGAAAAACTAAGATTAACTGAATCAAGAATTTTGAGCTTTCTCTGCCTACCTTTAAAAAAAAGTTGAATAAGCTTAAGGTACTATTATATTCTATTCTGTATTAGAAATAAACATAAAGAGCATTGTCAAATGAATTTGAAACATTAGCATACATTCTGCAGGTGGAACTTGGATCTCTCGTTACCATGTTACCTAATCAACTTTGCGGTCCGTTACCGACGCACTAACTCCAGACAGACTCAGACTTCTAACTCTTTATAGTATTAGTTCAAATAACTAAAGGACAATGTCGGACTTTGCCGAAGCTAATGGATCGCTATGCTTAGAACGTGAAACTTTTATGGATGACTACAATTGAGTTACAAAAGTCGAAAATAGAGCTTTTCCATTTGGCTTGGCTTTGCTTTGTTTAAATTATTAATTATATTGTAGATTTAATATATTTAAATGCTTCGGTTAATATTTTAATTAAAGATTTGTGTGCCATAAATTCCGATATCTTTGAGCAATGTAATAAATATATAAAAAAAACATATTTTAAAAGACGGATGCAAAGTATCCTTAAGTAATTTTTTTGACAATAAACCTCTTTAAAAGTAAACTGAAAGTAATTCTTACGTAATTATTTCAAATATAGAAAATGCTATTCTTAAAATAGATGTTGTAAAGAGGCCAACTTATTTTGGCAAGGCTCTTAATATTGTTGAAAACAAGGTTAAATTTATTAAAATGAAATTTTATTTTTTTACGTGCGTGTACTTTTCTTTGTACAAAATATTTTTAGCTGTTCCATGTAAAGGTACATTAATTTCGTTATTTATAGTTTTAAATTAATTTATACAGTTACCGTATATATAATATTAATTAATAATTGAATATACTTATTTTATTTCTGTACTGTTCCATATGTTAGTACCATATTTGTACACCTACTTATAAAGAAGTTAATAACAAACTATTTTTCTATTGTTCATGGATTAACCTATAATTTAGTTTATTCTTAAGTAACTATACTGGGGAAAATATTTTCTAAAAATATATAATTTCAGTCCAATGAAACCTATACCGAGCCTAAATCCATTACGATCAAGGGACTGCCCTATTAAGCATTAATATTGATATTTGTAAGTTACTTTTAATGTTTATATGGGCATATATATTATTCTTAAATTTTATTTTAAACGTGTACTTTTTGTTTTTAATTTTCATTAATATCACGCGGTATCCATCATATAGTATAGGAGAGAGTAGACGTACAGATAACCTAGTGCACACGTTGTTTCCCGTGAGCTGTCCAATTTTCTTGACAATGCATATTGAATGTGAAAAACAACGACGTTCTTGGTCGACAAATGAGAAAATTAACATTATTTATCAAACCGAGTAAGCATTGAAAGTCAACCGTCATAATCACATGCTGTGCTACAAAGTACTGTTCGTGCTACGACTATTACTTACTTGGTGAATCAGCGAGAAGATCACCATCGTCCTGGGCGGGCGATTTCACAGAGCTAGGTGATAGCTTCACAGGCGGATGGGGTGAAGCTGTAGGACCGCTGCCCACGCTGCCCGCACTGCTTGTTGTACCCGCGTTGGAATGAGATGTTGTTATTGTTATCTCCCCGTTGGATGATGCCAGCCTGTTAAAAAGAAATGTATTATTAATATTTTATTTATAAGAATGTGCTTGTATTTGGTATAAAATTAACCTTACGTTTAAACGTAATCTAAAAATCTATTAAAATAGATTTTTTTAATAAAATTCGATGTTCAGTTCCACCATTCCACACGCAATGCCTCTTGATGGAAAGTGGGGAACGGAAGTGTCCTTACGGAAATGGAGGGTCTTAACACTAGGTTCCCAAGTTGCCATTGCCCACCATGCATTATGCAATGCCCCCATTAAAATTTTATTCAAACTCAAATTTTTTTTGTTCAAAATAAGAAATTACAAGCTTCGTTTTTTTTTAAATAATTAAATTCTAGTATATGATATAACAGCTTAAATATGGTTAATTTTGTTTCTTTAATCTGCTAGTTAAGGCCAATTGTATTTGCTTACATAAAACATTAACTTTAATGGTAATAAATATCTTTAGTCTTCTTTTGGTTCTTTCATAGGAAATATGAAAATACGTTAAATATTTCTTACAAATTTAGTAAATGTGAAGTATCAATTAGTTACTAGTCCATGACACTTTGTTATAGATAGGCATAAGAAATGCAATTTTATATAGATTTTTCATAAATGTATAGCAAAAATAGGGTTGAATATAATCGTTAACTACATATTTTTATGATAAAAAATTGAGCGAATGACCTTTTAGCGCAGATGGTTCCCTGGACTTCCATTTTGCGATCATTACTTTTTACGCCGATAACAGTTTATTAAATTTCTATAAACATGTTATCATTACTTCTAGGATATTACAAAAAAAATGCTCCGTAAATACGAGTAGCTCTCATAATGATATATCCAAGTAACAAAATGTCAATATTTTTATTTTCATTTAAAATTCACCATAACAGGATTATATCTAAAGTGATGGCAATAAAAAAATTTTTTTTGCACATGGAGGGGTGGATAGAGAAAATTTGACAACACTTCATTTCTTTCTCCTACTTTCTTTATTTTTAATTCCTTTATATTTCTTAGGGTGCACTAGAAGAGGATTTTCCTAAATTTCTACGGTAACGGGAAAATTATACTATGGCCTTTTAACCTCCATCGCAAAAGGGGTTTCTTTAAATTTTACCTGTCTGTGATAGGTACCGTAGCTTCTGAATTAACAAACTGAGTTCAGTGTATTTTTTTTTAATTGAAAATCTTTTTCGTTGTGGTGTTTCTTAGCTCTGTTTTGTGAAAATTGAATTAGAAGTTTAATCTACAAACATTTTGCCAAAATGAGGCAGTTATTTTCTTTGTTCGGGGGCTTATTAAAAGTTTAAATTTTGTATTATACCTATAGGTAACACAAGCAAAGTTACTTTGACAATTCTATACGTAATATAATAGGATATAATATACTTGCTTTGCTATACATCAACAAAAGTAACCTAAATACAATATGAAGCGTATATATATAACGGAAGTTACACTACAGTACGTTGGTAAAAATGTATCCCCGACCAAACAATAGTGTTGGGATTGCCACAAGTGGCGATGCGCGATGCACAACGCGCTTCATTAAGTGTGCCGTTGCATTAGTGGTAATTGCGGGCTAATTAGGGCTCCATCCGTTGCATTTCATACAACACATGCAAACAAAACTCTTTTAAACTTGACGCATGGGAACACGGTGCAAATTATGGGAAATTTCTGCGATTCTTTGTCGTACTTACGTACCTTTATTATATATGGTGTTGATTTTATAGCTTTAAATGGAATTAGTTTTTGTATTGCTTTTAGTTTATTACACTGAATAAGTTAACTTTGTTTTGATATTCGGCATTAAAAAATAGCAATAATGTTTTTTTCTTCTTCAAGTGAATGTGTATAAAGCCTTAATTTAAAGATGATTACAAGACTAGATTGATTCATTGGTATACGAAATAAATCATCAAATGGATTCTATTTGATATTTTTAATGTAAAACTATATTTTCATTTTCTCGCTCTGGTAAAATTTAACCATTCACCTCGCAATGCCTCCAAAATTCAGCGAAAAATGGGAAATGGAAATGTCCTAACACTAGGCCGCGAAGTTACCTTTGCCTACCTTGATATGTGTGGGATGCAGTGTGAAGGTAAGAAAAAATGTAACATTATTGATTGACTAATACATATAAACACCGCTCAAATGCACACGCAGAGGATAAGATGAAACTTAGTATGTAACGTACTTGGAGGGGGTAAAACACTAAGAATTGATCCTCCAAAACCACTACAAGAACGGTAACAGTGGAGACTTTAAATTTTATAGGCCACAAAAGCAAAAATCTCGGGCTATTACATTGGTTTAATTAGGAATCACTGTCACTTATTGTTATTTACCTTTTATTTGATTAATTATTCCTGTGAATCGATTGGATATCGATATCTAGGGAGTCAAATAATTATTGTAATCAAAAAAATATCTTTTTTCTCTGCCAATGGTATAAAATAAACCGAAAAAGTATTCATTAAATATATTCAATAAACATAATTGAATCAGCTGTGTTTAATATGAAAAATCATTAAAATTACTTTACCAAAATATGCGTACAAAAATAACTATCGACTTTTAATCGTCGCACATTAATCTAGCGAAGCAATTTCTTACCACACATCCCTACTAGAATAAAACACACACACACGCACACACACGTATACATTACCATGTAAGTGTGTACGGACACTTGAACGCACACATGCGCAGCAACATTAATTGTTCCTTCAATTTATCAACGCGTTAGATACTCGGCCGTCGGAGCTACGCCTTTCGGAGATAATTATTTTTTAAATTCGCTGCTTAGTTGCAAAAATGAGTCTCTTGACATTTGCTGGCGTACTTTTTGTGTTGAGTGGTGGAAATAAACTTTTTTACGTGAATTTATTATATTTTTCTATGTATGTATATAATACAATAAAAGTTAAGACCGTTCTGCACTTTTAAGGGCGGCTTGGCATTATATTGCATTTTTTCGGAAAGACGAAAATATCCTACATATATTTAGTGTCTATATACACACTACATATTTGTATCGATATACACTTACTTTTATTTCCTCACACTGTCAGATAAAGCACGGCGTCGATTTCTGCCACTTAATATGCGATATGTCAAAAATGCGATATGTTAAAGTAGGCAACGGAGTCTTAACACTAACACTAGGTTCCTTTTGTTTACACGGCTATTTATGAAAAAACAACGCATTTTTTCAATATTTATAACTATTGGCACTATATCGTACTAATATTCGTATTTATTGTTCGAATCAAAACATTAACTATGACTACTGTACTGTACTGTACTGTATTGTATGTATGACTTCACAATGATTTAGAATATCTATAGTTATAATACATCTGTAACTGATCACAGAGTACATAAAAAAACTTTTAAAATATCTAATAGGGCGTTTATTGACATTTTTAAATTTGCCTGTGCGTTTGTACTCGCTTATCTCAATCTCAGTATCAGCTGACCAGATTTAAATGAAGTTTACACTATGACATTTTGGCAATTTTCCCTCAACATCAAGTTAATAAGTAAAAAAGTTACTTTAAATTTGAATATTTCAACAAAATTACTATTTTTTTATTCATTTAGATGAAAATTTAATTTTCAATTATAGATATCGTCTTCAAAGTGATAATGTTATTAGAATTATTAGAACAAGAAAGTAATTGAGCTTAGGAAATAAAATAGTAGTGTAATTCAAGCACGCGAAGCCGCGGGCGTGTCGCTAGTAATTATTAAATACGTAATAAAGTAAAAATATTTTTAATTCCATATAATGCAACACGTTAATACAGCGTACTTAACTGTGACGATATTACAACAAAAGTATAATACGAATATTTTCATTATTTACAGCGATTTATGTTAAGCTTTTTGGAAGCGGTATACGCGAGATGCCTTTCATCATATTTTGATTCATTTTA
This sequence comes from Eueides isabella, assembly GCA_019049475.1. NCBI lineage: Eukaryota > Metazoa > Arthropoda > Insecta > Lepidoptera > Nymphalidae > Eueides > Eueides isabella. Next base: position 4,588,386 of record CM032395.1, read on the forward strand.
ACATTAATGAGATTAAAAGAGTATTTTCATTGCTATAATATCTTTACTAGAGAGTATAAAGAAGAGTGTTTGATTCAACGTGCTTATTTATTAACTGATGGTATAATTCTTTTTGTTTTAGATCTTACTTAGTCTTGTGTATTTCTTGAGGCAGGCTAATGGCTATATATATTACATATTAAGATTTTTTATATAACCTACTGTACCGGTCACTTCGATTCTTATATTATATTGGTGTCATTCACGACATACAAGTTAGTAATACGTATAAATTTAAAGAAATCGGAGTTGAACGCTAATAAATTTTGTCAAATCATAGAAAATGTTGTTAAAAAAACCCTGCAAATTAATTTGGAAAATGTAATTATTGTTTTGATTAATACAGTACAAGGTAAAGCAATTTACGAGATATTATATTGTCATTAACAAATAATTTTTATTACATATTGTAAAATTTAAAGGACAAGCAACTCTTAAGGAAGTTTTAATATGTAAGAATCATTAAATCATCGAGGGTACGGTTAAGGTTATTGAGGTTAATAATTAATTACAATTTAATAATGTAAAATCAACCACATAAAAATTCTCGTGTGCTCTTGACAGGCAGATATTTCGAACCCGTTCCGTGGTTATCTTTAATATAATATTATAAATGTGACGGTAAGTTTGTACGTTACTATTTTACGTGTAAACTATTTACCCGTTGTTTATATATACATATATTTAGGAGTAAGAACATAGGATACTTTAAAAAAATACTGAACTATTTTGAACACAATTTAACATTTGAGTATTTTATTTAAATGTTTGTATTTAATTTATTAACTATAACATCATATTATTTATGGACAATCATTTACAAATATGAACACAAGCGAATCCGTAAAGCGAACCTCGATAATTGTGAAAATATTAAAGCACCCCCTAATTATTATTGCAGGCAAAGCACTTCTTACTTGTAAAAATTCATTGCATTCCCACCGTAATTGTATGTGAGAGTCATTAATATAGTACGTATGATTATTATATTTTTCATTTTAATAAGATGCTTATGATTGCTTTTATAAATGTTGTATTGTTTCGTAATTAAGCTGCTTTACTTCACTGATGTCGAATATTTTTTTTATCTTCACGAAGATATATATATACCTATACATAGAAGCAAGGGGAGCCCTGCTTCTATAAATAATCATTATTAATTAAAAAATATTTTTTGTCATTTTTTCTTTTTGTCAATTTTCTTAAAAAATGCTCGCGATGATACATGTTAAGTGTGAAAATAAAGCCTTAAATATGGCGAATGCAAAACCCGTTCGGTGGGTACAACCCAACCAACATTATATTACACATGCTGTTTTACGAATTTTTTACGTAATTTAAAATTTAACACTGACAGTTTAATTTCAAAATTATTCTTTTTTACTGCAAGTAATTGCAAAGTTTACATTAAGTGTTGAGGAACAAACAATTGTTTGTTCCTTCCTACAAACAATAGCAAATACTAGCTTTTACCGTTGATTTTGCCAATATGGTCAAATAGATGTAACGAAAATGTATATATGACAGATCGCACATTGATGTGCCTGACCGCAAATACAGTGGGTTACATAGAAACGACTAACGTTTTGCAATATAGCCTTATAGAGTTCCTCGAAAAATGAGCAATTTAAAAAAAAGGCCTAATCAGTAGTTTCCGAGATGTCACGTTGAAACGAATAAACTCTTCTGTTTTATAATTTCAATATAGGTTTTTATTTTTCAAGGTTTAAATCTTAACAATAAGTAATTAAATAAAATAAAAGCAGTCCAATTAATTGAATGTTAATAAAAAACACGTAAGAGTGATTCGAAAGTGTATTATTTTGAAATAAACTTTGTCGATAAGGTGTATGAGTCTAATTAAAATTAATAATTTTAATGGTATATCGAATCTTAAATTGGCAACACTTAAAAATAGCTATAAAGATTGTTATAACGGTGTTTAATGTTTACAAGTTCTTTTTAAAACTTTAGCAATAGCAGCCTTAGTTTTATAATCTTACAATGATTAAAGAGAAAATTATAGCGTGGTAATCTATATAAAATATGTATCTCTAAATAATTGGTTGATATGAGCTGTTTTCTGTTTGCCCTGTTTTCTCCGAACCTTAAATTGGTCTGTAAATTCACCTAAATAAATGTAACTTTGCTTAATTGTTTGTAAATTTGTTAAAAAAAAAATAAAGAAATTGTATTATGTAAAACAAAAATAATAGTAACAATTTCCATATAATACATATATGGAAATTGTTACTATTATTTTTGTTCTAATACAATATATTACGATATAATTATTACGTCACAATATATTACAATATAATTATTACGTATATATAAATTTTTAATCTTTTTATTATCAGGTTTAACTCAATAATCTAGGCGTGTTCAACGCTTCAATAAGTACAAACAGAAAAAAACGTTGCGTAGATATTTAAAGTAAAAAACTAACAAGGTAAAACAGCAAAACAATTTATTGTATTATTGTAAAAATTAGTGTTGGAACAACGCTAATCTTTACAATAATTGACTTGGTTTTCCAATTGTTTCACACATTGTAGGTGGATTGACTAGGGATTGCAATCCGGTATCATTTTCAATCCGGCCGGATTTCACCGGATTGATGCTAATCAGCAATAAAGCGGATTTTAAAGTTACTTAGGGCCTAGTATTTAGTGGTTTTTAGTTTTGCTGATAATGTATAAAAAGAAAATAAAATACGTATTTATGGAAAATAAAATCACTTTTAATTATATTTTTTGGTATTAATTGTAATTTTTGGTACTATTTGTACTAAATCAAATTATGAAACTATTTTTAATAATAAAGTAATCAGTCTGACTCTCACTTATTGCTGTACCTATTTATATAAGTATCTGAAAGTACTTAAGTTTTAATAATACTATTAAACTCTTATTAATATCTATCAAATTTAAAAGACTGTTTTGTTATATAACTGTATATAACAAAACAGTCTTTTAAATTTGTACTTATAAAATCAACAACTTCAGTTCATAATCCTAAGAAACAAAACAAGAAGCATTTATTTTTTGCACTGCAAAATGCAAATGAAAATTATTTCTGTGCCTGAAAAAACGATCTAAGAAAACAAATAGTGTTTATTGTACTGTCTCCTAGTCTGCTTCTGATGGCACTACAAATATAACCTGCGGCAGAAAAGGCCCTTTCTGCCTCAACACTGGTTGGCCTAATCGCCATCAAGTAACTGTACAGTCATTTCTTTTTTAAGTATTTTCTCATAATCTGTTTCTTTTTTAGCATTAACTTTCCCCCTATACCTTTTTTTTCTTGCAGGATTTGATTTTCTAGTTCCTCTTTTAATGTAATGTTTTTTTCTTTGCGCGCGTGCGACGTTCCCAGATCACGTTCGCGTATTTTTTGCTTTACCGGATCCGCCACCGGATCCGGCGCCGACTCACCGGATCCGGTAGGTCCAAAAACACGCCGGATCCGCCGGATTACCGGATCCGCCGGACCGGATTGCAATCCCTAGTGGATTCATTTGTTAACAGAAAAAAACAACTTAAATATACGCCGTTATATTACATTATTTAATAGTGAAGTTGTTAAATGGTATTAAATTGTATATTACTATATTTTTGTGTATCATAATACCTTTCTTAATTTAGCTATTAAGCTTTAAGTCACATCACTATTTTATATCTTTTTTATAATAATATACTGTAAGTGTAAAGCATTTCTTTACATTATATTGCCAATATACTTTCACATTCACTTCACATTTAGAAGATTTTTTTTTTGCACAAATTGTTATATATTTTCCATCCAATTCAGTGTAGCTATTGTGTATTTAGAAATATATTTCTTAGCTTGCCACGATAACGTCAGCGGATGTATTAAATAATAATTATATATACAATTATAATGTAATTAATAATAATAGAAAATTATTCATCATAATAATTATACATAAATACTACTTAAACCTATCCATTGAATCATTTAATGTATTTCGTATCTTGTTTAACAACCTAGCTCAGGATTATCTACAGCATAAATATTACTATCTTATTCCATCGATCATTCGTCAATTGACAGATTGAAAAATAACAAATAGCTATAAATAAAAAGTTGAAATTGAAACCCGTGTGTTTACACGACCTTGTCTAAAAAGTGTATTCTCAAAACCTTTTTGTTACGTATTGTTTCACAATGATTCTACATTTTAATGTAACTTTAATAGTCGTCAAATGGCATACAATATTTATCTAGATTGTAGGCCAACAGAAATGAGGTATTAAACTTAATTATGGATGCGAGAATTAATGCTTCCAGCCAGTAATTATGAGGTCGCATTAACTTAATGTCTTTGAAGTACCTACGCGCACATATAAATTCACTTAATGGATGCAAGGTACAATCGAATACTGAAATCTTAAGTTTAATAATACCATTGTTAGTTATTACGTTAATAAGTGTATGTTGAAAGGTTTTTTTTTTTCTGTATATATTGCCTTTTGGGGTATTTTTTACTTGATTTTTTAAGTTTTTGCTGCTTTTCGGCGGTTAAGATATTTTGTGTTGTTAAATAGTATCTAAACGTGCATAATACGCTACAGAAAAACAATATTTTAATAATAAATTATAAATGAGATTTGAAATCACAGTCGTATGAGTGACTTATGGTAACTGGACTTCATGTAATATTTCTAAATTCCTTATATTTTTGTTTTGGTTATATAACATTATGGAATAATTTATACTAACATTTAACCCACAGTACATTAATAATTTTAAACGAGCAAAAGATTTATACGATGTGTACACGCATAGTTATATTAAAATTTCAGTTCTACAAATAGAATATATAATCAATTTGTAGGAATAGTAGTTTCATACTTTGTTTTAATTTATAATAAGAACTACGACTTACTAATAGACTTCTAAGGAAACTGTAGCGATTTATTGTTTTACATAAGTACAGGAAAAATCATAATAATTATGTATATAATGCTACCTATCTAAGATCATTTTATAAGTATACCTATTTGTAATGAAAAGTGAGTGTATCTTAAGTACTATTAAGCCGAACTATATTATATTTGTATAGATAAAAAAGTGTATTAATTGAATTTATTATAAATGTGTAAATATGACTTATGACGTCACTTACTGCTTTAACACTTTAGTCCAATTGGTAGAGAAATAATAAAATTCACTTATATTTGTTACTTTATTTTTCATGGACAGAAAAACCTTAGAGGTTGATGTAGCTCTGCGTGTAATTGCAAGCGCGGTGTTGTAGGATCAATGTCCACTCGTGGGAAGAAATTTGTACATTCTGATTAAAAATTAATTTATTTAGTTCATAAGCTACCTTATGCTTATAATATATATAATTTTTATTTTATCTTGAATAAAGGCCTTTCAGATCTTGACTATGTTACGTGTCAACTGAAACATAAGGTTTTTATTATCTTGCCTACTTTTAACGACGATACACGTTAATAACACATTAAAGACACTTATATTTATGAGATATTATGAAGCATGCAGTGAGTATAGATCTGTGTATGATTACATTAGTTTTACGATTTAAGTTATTTATATAACGTATACATGTGTATTTTGAAATATATATATATATATATATATATATATATATATATATATATATATATATATATATATATATATATATATATATATATATGTTATAAGATAAACATTTAAAGAAATGAATTCTTTCTTCATCTTCATCTTTTAAAAGTTTCAGATAAGCAAAGTCAGCAAGCTGAACTAGTACAACATTTCAAATTATAATAAACAAATAAATTATATAATTACACACAATTATAAGGCTATAAGTATACGGCATACCATTATTGCATTGCGGCCAACATCAGCCTTGAGATCACTCGTAAAGTGTGATATATTCAAACGCGATATAGCATTGAATCTATTTATCACTATTACTCGGATTAGACGCGTCACGGGCGCTAAGGTAATTATACGTTGGAATACTTAATGCTTCAAGCGTACCTAATTATATGTTCGCATTAAAACCCCCGTGAAACAGATTGCGGCTGTTCTTCGCTTTTTTAAAGGACTATTTTTGGGATTTGTGATGTTTATTTATTAATATTAAAGAAATGGTCATTTCGCATATAGTCGTGTTTGGTATTAGTATAGGCAGCATATTCAAATTGTGTATTTACGATGAAGTACTTTTTATGATTATAAATAGGTCATATTTTAATTTATAAGTAAAACATCTCAAATTTATCTTCACCTGCCTCTTGATTTCTCTCTGATGTAATTTGCAAGGTAAAGAGTTGTATTTCAATAACACCTGCACTTATGTTTGTACATAATAATTATAATGTATTAAAATTTTATATTTCCTCGTAATAAAGCGTACTTAATAGTTAATTAAAAATAAATATTAATTTGAGTTATTTTTTGTTCTACAAATGATTAGTAAGTGGTCGAACAATGATGGAAAACACTTTTTGTAATAACTAAAAGATAAAAACCAACAGTCGTTGATTTTATCATAGACTTTAGATTGTTAAAAAAGCATACATACATATATATATATATATATATATATATATATATATATATATATATATATATATATATATATATATATATATATATATATATATATATATATATATATATATATATATATAAAAATGCATTTGCTGTATATTATAGTTATCTTTTACAGTGTATAATTAAAAATATTTTCTTAGAAAATTTCAGTAATATAAAGTGCTGTGATCTGTCATCACACGATATATATATATCCGTTTTACATAGACATTCATTTGTTTCTACTGAAGCAAAGAGGCGATAGTTGATAAAATCTGTTAAAAAAGCAATTAAAAAAAAAACCTTAACAAAAAAAATTTTGAACGAAGCAGGATTTGAACCCGCGATTACTTGATTTTTATACGTTTTTTAAATTTAAATTTAGTATTTTCTGTCCTAAGTGTGGAATAACACTTTAAAACATAGTAAAAATATTAAAATAAATAGTATTCTCTCTTGCCAAACGATAATTCTTACGAGTTGTCTTTGGGTAGCGGAAATTTGTAAAAATCTCCCTACAGAGATGCTAACAACATAAATAAGTTGTAACAAGCGTATAAGAATTTCGACGGAGCTCGATGAGAACGAATGGCTTAGTTGGTCAGAGCGCTGGAACGGTACTCCAGAGGCGCGGGTTCAAATCCTGCTTCGTTCAAAATTTTTATACGCTTTTTAAATTTAAGTTTAGTATAACCTTAACACTGTTACCAAAACGATGGCGAAGCTATGCAAGTGCAAATACGACTCGTACCTAAGTATTCAATTTGCAACATTGTTTCTGGAAAATTATACATTTAGATAGAACTGCTTATTATTACTATTGTTCTTAACCTAGTGTCATGACATAGTTCCACACGTTCCGTCCCATTTTCAAATAATAGCAATAACTTAGCTTCACGCTATATCCCTAGCGGGGTAGGCAGAGAACGGAGCGCCAAACGCTACGGTCTCGGCATACCTCTTTCGCCTCGTCCACTGTCATCAGCCTCTTCATACATGGGGGGTCCTCATGCTTTTTACGTGACCTTCCTCCAGTATCGTCGATACTGTGTTTTCGAAGGTCAACCGAGGTCTCCCGCTCCCTCTCTTACCTCTTAATAATAGCAATAAAATTTAGGAAATAAAATATTTTGACTATTTTGCGTAGAATAAAACATAACATTTACGTTTGCGGTCATACGCTTTGCCAATGCGCTACGACGGTCTATATTTAATTTAATTTAATTAATTTTTTGCAAGGTAGGTACAGAAATTTACGATAAATCAATGAATGTAGAAAGGATTCTTCATTTTCAGCCCGTCTTACTTATTATTTGGTATTTTCACGTGAAAAAATCATAATGTGGCGTTAAGTTCCGCGCCTTATCAAGTAATTTTCAATATACTATCCTGTATAAAAATCAACATAAGCGATCTTCTTCGGGCTAATCTCATTGTCATTAAACATACAAACAAGTGAATCCTATAACACCCCTTTTTTGCAAGGGTTAAAAAGAAAAAAAAAACCTGCATTTATAGTAGATCTAGTATCTTTTTAGGATATTGTTTATGATATTCTTTCGTAATGTACAAAGCATACTGTGGCTCAGTAGTTTGTGGAATCAATACGGCAATATTAGGAACGGTAGTACAAACACGGGTTATACCCTACTCGATTACGACAAGAGACTCGAGGCCCGATGTAATACTTAGATGATTGCTCGGCTACTGTGCTTGCTTCAGTTTTACTATTATAAATTAATAATAAAATAAAGAGAGAGTATATATATATATATATATATATATATATATATATATATATATATATATATATATATATATATATATATATATATATGGGTCATTCTACAAAAATCGACATATTTCTGATGCTTTTTTGTCCTCAACCTTTTTTAAATGCTTTCGGATATTTGAATAGCGTATATTATATATAATTGATCAAGTATCTTACATCTAAAAGGGCCAGTCATTATATCCGTTATTTTAGAAAAAAGTAGAGTTTTTCTAATTTAGGCATCTAGGGACTGACAGCTCTGGGAACTGATAGGTAATATTATAGACTGATAAGCAATAATGATATTGTAATAAAATAAGTTGGTTACACATTCAAAATCAGATTTATTTGTAAAATAGAATTACAATTTTTAATATTTCCAATTTAAATATTTAATGTTTTTATTTCTTCGCTATGGTACAAGGCAAAACGCATCGTTGAGTTTCGCCACTCAACACGCAATGCCTCCAATTCGGCAGAAGGTGAGGAACGAAAGTGGAACGGAGTGTCTTAACACTAGGTTTTCAAGTTCCGTGTGCGGGATACAGCGTGAAGCTGAGTATAATCGCACATTTATCCCGTAACACTTTATTTCTTATATTCTGTTGATGCCTGCTTCTTCTTTTAGCTTCCACTTGTCTAAAGTTTTATTGTAGTCATTCATCTGCAGTTCTGAAGCTACACTTTCTCCCTTTTCAGGTGTAGGTGGCGTATTCTGAGCAACATATTTCTCACAATCTTTTTTAATTGTTTTCTTTTTTCTGTAATTAGTTGAATAATTCTTCCATTGTTTTTTATTTTTTCTCTGCTCATGTGGGGTCATATCTTGAATAGACTTATGTGGTCCCTACTCTTTCTATATATCTCAGTCTTTCTTTCTCTTTATATTCTCATAACAGAATTGAATCGATCTTGATTTTTTCTAATCGAGCTGAAGCGGCGGATGATTTTTTGTTGTCTATTTCCTCTTTGGATAACTTTGTAAGCTTGTGTTCTTTTTGGGTGGCATTTTTCTGCAAAATGGAAAAATAACACTTAATAACACTTAACACTTAATTAGCACTTAATACGACTATTGTGACCAACGACTGTAAACCACTTATTATCAGTCTATAGCTTCCCAGTTTCTAAACTCAAAATAAAAAAGCCAATCGTAGAATGTCGCATTAGGAATTTTATTAAACATTTTTATATAAATAACATATGCCCTAAATGACTTATAAAAAATATCAGAATATACAATAAAAGTCATTCCCTAACTACATCTATCAGTCCCTAGCACAATTAAGAGCTAGGGCCTGATGGTCTAGGGACTGACGATTTGGAGTAAAACTTAAGAGAAATGTAGGTTAAACCTCTAATTAAAGCTATTTAAACGATGTACTAAAGAAGACCGACAAATAACACGAAAATATTATTTAATTATCGTTAATTTCATATTATAAAACAATAAAACTACTCACCGAGGGACTGACAAAGTGAGTGGATCAGTCCGTGTTTCTGAAACAACTGCCACCTTTGCACTGATTTACAAAATTACAGCAGCTCAGCGATTATTGTCTATGAATAATTTAGTGTCGTTCTTTTAAATTCACTAGATGTCATTCACTTATTATTCTTATTATGGTGCTAATTTGTAAATGTTGTCGTGGCTAGGGAATGACGGATAAAATCGAGGACACTTTTTAAGCTATTGAAAATGGAACTATTTTTTATTGAACCTACAAAATATTAATAAAATTTGTTGTATGTACGATAAAGTAGTCAATTGTTAAATCAAATAAAGTATATAGTTGATGTATCTAAAAATATGGATGCCCAAACATAAAATTTTGGAGTGCGGACATGTCTAGGGACTGACATTTTAGGGTTTTCATGAGAGATTTCAGATTTATTTTAAATATATATTCGTTTCTAAATATGTGTACTCAATAAAACACATTGCAAGCTGTTAGTTTACAATTTTGGAACAAAATATTAATAATTACAGTATATGAAATGTGCGAGGACAATGATTAGTACCATTTTTGTAGAATGACCCATATATATATATATATATATATATATATATATCTATATATGTATATATATATATATATATATATATATATATATATATATATATATATATATATATATATATATATATATATATATATATGTATTTTAAATTATTATTATTCTAACTGACTAAAGCTAACTAGTCTTTAGAAAAAAATACTCAGAAGGCGTCACGATTTAATATAGACATATATTTATAGCAAATGTTTGTTTACAGAATTGTTACATTCAATTACGCATAGTTCTATAAGTAAGGTTAAGTTATTTAATTCAGTCGCAGTAAATAGATTTACTATTAAGTATGGAATATCCATTCCTTACAAATGTTGATACGCATTTGCGGCATAAAATTTTTAATTAGTCAAAAATATTATTTAGTCAATTTTTAATTAGACAAAGGCCAATTTTCAATTGGTTCTAGCTTTAAATGTATTTAGGAAGATGTTTACATTTACATTATTTATTGTATACATTTATTTATTATCTTTGAGTTTCTTCGCTATTTACAAATTAGCACTACGTATCCGAATAGCGATAAAAATAATAAATTTATAAATTCCATTCTCATTTTTACATTTAATAAACTATATATAGTATAAGTATCTCTATTTTCCGCCGAATTCAAGGCATTGCGTGTTGAGTGGCGGAACCCAACGCCGCGTTTTGCCATTTGTACCTAAGCGAACAAAAGAAAACATGAAATATTTAAATTGAAAATAAATTTCATCGAACCGACAATCTGAAGCGTTAACAGTCACACGCTTGTGTCCCTGCGCCACAACATGCCTCTTTCGAGATATTGATTATAAAAAAAATCTTTATATAAATAAGTAGTAGTTAGTTCAGTCTAAGCTGTAGCTAGTATACTTTGTTTCCGCGCGGCTACCACCAGAAAATTGTAACCGCCGTGTTCATACTGCGATATTTACGTAATTATATAACTTACATTATATCCTGTCTATAATTAGCATAAAATTGCTCATTAAGGTAGATAATAGGCGAGTGACTGTGGTTTTTCCTTATTATGCTTACTTTAATGTGTGTTCCAACGGATTTATTTTTACAATGATAGGTTGTGACGTTCTGATAAGTTCATTTCGTTTGTTTGCTAAGTCTTCTACTGGTTGTGGGATCGATTTTCGTGCAAGGTAGATGTAAAATTTTAGCTGCTAATTACAAAGAACATTTAATGGAGTAGTATAAAGATAGTATATGTATATAAAAACAGTTTGTGTTTTTTCATCTTTGTTTATTATATAATTACTTGTAGGTACTTATAATTATAAAATAGTAAAGGTAGTCAATCGTAAAATTGATATTAAACTTTAATATTACGATTATTAATTACAACATATCAAAAAAGGGCATACATTACAATGATAATTAAATTTTAATTATTGTTTTTTATAAGTGACGCAAAACATGAACTTGGTACAAACTGTAAATGGTCAAAATATGTTAACCTTAAAAGACCAAAAATATTTTACATTTCCTCAGCGTTGAGTAATAAATTTTATTTGTGTGCTTTTCTTTTTTTGGGTTTCTCATTGCATTCCGCACAAAACAGACTGAGCAGGTATTACCAAGTGTTAAGACTTGGACTTGGAGACTTGTTGATTGGTGGAATTTAACGCCGCATTTTATTTAGTAGAGTAACTATTTCATTTTCATCGCTGTATCTCGCGAAAAGTAAGGTAGGCGGAGGGAAACTGGGAGCTTAGTGTTCAGATCAGAGGACCAAAGAAATCAACCTATATAATAAAGTTTACAGTCGCAAGCTTAAGCTCCTGGTACGACTGGAAGAAATCTTATATCTTCAAGACATTCAGTATATTGAGCGGAGATCGAATCCAGTTCACACTCAGAGACTAATCATTGAATCTGTACAATTTCTGACATATTTCTATAATAATATATGTACACCCTATCTTTCATTATATAAAATTATAGTTTACTATTCAAAAAAACATTAAATTACAATTTAATTAGCCTAAGTCCAATAATGACGTGTAATAAGCAAGGGACGGTTCCCCAGCCAGATAGCATCGGCATCCATACCTTTTTATTTCAAATGAATTAAAATGCTAATACTGTCATTGCATGACATTCATTTATCATTCCAAACGAATGGTATTAAATTAAAATAATGCTAAATGTTTGTACATCGACATAAGTTAATGTTATATATGTATGTAGGAAAGATATCATTGAAGTGGATCTATTTATTATATAGCGCAGTTAAAATTTATAAATGGAAAGATTGTAGGTTCGATACCCATTAGTGGAAATGAATTATTAACATTTTCTCCATATGGTGAAAAGACAAAGCACGGCGTTATGTACTGCCACATAACAAGCAAAAAATTAGATGAAACGTGGTGAGTGGAGAGTTTTAACAATACTTACAGCAACAACAGCGTCAAGCAATAAATTGTTTTGTATCTCTAGATATAATTTACAGTAGAAAAATAAAGTAATATTATAAAAAAATATAATAGTTTCAGTATCAAATACTTTAAATAAGAAACCTTTGACTGAATTCCTACAAATTATACGTATAAACAATCGATATGATATTAATAATTACGAATATCGATTTTTTAAATTAAATTGTTACTTTAAGCAGAATCGATTAAATGAAAAAAAAATATATAGGTACATTTCATTTTTTATTTTACAAATGATACAAAATATACTTCCAGGTAGTAACTTTAACCAAATATACCTATTTATACTTTTAAAAATATATAAAACCCTAAAATCAGGCCTAAATCAGTACCAAATAAGGGACAATCCATTCTTATATACAATACTATGCTATTTCTATATAATCAGACACCATCTGGCGACACAAAAGTACATAGTTGAGCTTTCAAATTCTATCTAAGCTTTCCACCCGTTGATTAGTAACGTACACACGGGCCTAATTGCACTCATTGTCATGTAATTACTCCCAACATTTGTCATCGGGCTCGCTGACTTCAGTACAGGCTTAATCCCTCAAGGGTTGGACGCGAATTGAAATATACAAGCTTTTATATACTTGTTTGTTAAATAAGTACTTTCTAAAATTTTTAGATTATAACGATAAATAATTAAAACTTTCGTTAAAAATATCGTTGACACAAGGATACGAAGTGACGAAGCAAAACGCCTAATTTAGCGGAAAGTGGAGAGAGGAAGTTCCTAATAAGAACGAAATGTCTTAACATTACGTCTCCAAGTTCCCTCTGCCTACCCTACTATGAGTGATATACAGCGTGAAGCAAAAAAAAAGTTGCCGTATGTATAATATGCCTCTAATTGTTTAAAATAATTAATATGTTACGGAACAAACAGTAAATTATTTCACCATTCAAATTTTACTTCCACTCAATTCATATGAATTCTGTAATACTACGTAAAGTATGCCTACTTAATTTATTTTACACGCCATTGTGAAGAAGACAATGTAGTACATTATTACAATCACCACTTTTCGCTTCCACGACAAGTGGCCGAACGGTGATCTTTAAAGAAACGTATTGTATAATTGCAATCGATTTCACATGCACTTAACTTTATCAGTGATAATTTTAGCAATTGATGGATAATAATGTTATTATTTTTGTGACATTTTTACAGTTTTACACTGTATTCTGCACAGTATAGGGTTGACAAAAGGAACTTGGGAACATATTCTCCTTTATTGTTATTAAGACACTTCCGTTCTCCATTTTCCGTCGAAATGTGGCATTGCGTTTGGAGTGGCGGAACTCAACGCCCCGATTTGCGTTGTTACTAGAGTTAAGTAAATAAAAAATGCGTATCGAACATACGAGTAGAACCTATTGTGTTTACAGTTAAACGTTTGTGCTACTTTTTCGAGATACTAAGTTTTGTAATAGGTTATAAAGAAGGGAAAGTGGAGGGAACTTAGTGCTGAGACACTCTGTTCTCCATTTAATTTGACGCAGTAGCATGGTGTTTAATTTATAATAAAACATAGTGCTACACACATACATTCAAATCTTACTTTATCTCGCGGGTAAGGTAAAGTTCAGCATTTTAACTTTCAGGTTCCCTTCGCCTATTCTGTCATAAGCGGGATACTAAAGTAACTAAACTTCCAAATTATAAAAATGGTAATTCTGACATTAACTTAAAGGTATAATTTTATTACTGGCGAAATAAAAACATTCAATCTTTAATTTAAAGGTATCAAAAATCATTATTTTAGAAATCGTACCCACGTTTAAAGTCACATGCTTGTGTCTCCTACGTCAAGGCTTGCGCTACAACATTGTTGATATTTTTTTATTATAGGGCTATTAAAATATTTATTGTAAATTTTGTACAATAAATTCAACAAACAGTATATTATTAGTTTTTACCATAAAATCGGTATATGCAGCTATTATCATATTAATAAGGCAATTTAATGCTATTTATTATAAGGAATTCAAGAGTTTTTGCACCTTCGAAGTAAATAAGTAAAGTTAAACATATGTATTGAAAATGTTATTTTACTTTAGAATTACTTTATAATCTAGAATGAAGTTACTCAGTTTTGCACTTAGCACGTACTTTGTGCAGAATGAAAAACTTAATTTTATACTTTGTCGCACTAGACAATGTCTAAGTAATGATTATTAAAATTTCCTCACCTGGTCTGGAAATGACTAATACGTTAAGATAGGCATGCCCGTTCTTTAAGATAGCTATTTAGTATTTATGAATTGAAAAACAAACACTAACCTGTTAATACTATTCATAGCACCGGACTCCCTTTCATTCCGATCCCTAGAGCCGCTTGCGTATCTTTCAAAGTTTTCCCTCTCCTTATAATGTCTGTCTGGTCTTGGAGAGGAAGACCTTCTGCCTTGCATTTGTTGCGGCATGCTGTTCTGCTGGACCGTTTGCAGCAAATTATGGTTCGCTTGAGGCTGCTGCTGCTGTTGCAAAGCTTGTAACAATTCCTGGGCATTGGCTGCCCCATTCGATAGGAAATTTGGTAATCCTGGGTTTAATAAAGCGTTGGATAATGATGGATTCAGCATACTTGGTCTAATGTTCGGCGTTTGTGGGTTGGAATTTAATAGCTGATGCGGCTGGGCCATTGCCTGCAAGTTGGCTAAAGACGTAGAGACTACTTGGCCGTTGTTTAACGCTAGATTCACCATTTGGTCGTTTGAGTTGACGTGGTTGACGGGGATGGTTAGGATGGTCTGCGTTGCTATACCTGTGTAGAAATAATACAAACTATGGAGTTTAAAATATAAGTACTATTTATATGTGTGTATATTAATATATGTGTGTAAATGCTTTTGTCAACATAAAAATAATCTTTAAACTATTTTTTCTAAAGTAAAATCATGAGGATGATGAAATTCATGTTAGATTATTTATATGAAAAATGTAACTTACTTTTATTTATATATATATACTATATTATTGGTTTACCTTGAGACGTCGGTATAAGTAGCTGAGCCCCCTGAATGCCTTGTACAAGCTGTCCTGAGGCTAGGATCAGCTGCGGCATCGGCGATGGCATGGCTGGCGGTAACATGTTGTTATTACCGACTGGGTTCGGGGAGCCCATTCCTGGGTGACAATTTTGTTAAAATTAAAAAAAGCCTGATAAATGTATGTGTATTAAATGAAATATTCAATAGTTTCAATTCAAATATTTAAAGTTCTCATTTCTTCGGCAAAACACGGCTTTGAGTTCTGCTACTTAACACGTAATTCCTCAAATTCGCAGGAATCTTTGGAACGGGACGGAGTGTCTTAATACTAGTTCCTAAGTTCTGTCTGCCTACCGTGCCATTTGCGGTATATATATATATATATATATATATATATATATATATATATATATATATATATATATATATATATATATATATATATATATATATATATATATATATATATATATATATATATATATATATATATATATATATATATATATATATATATATATTTGGTTGTGCATTTTTTTTAATTATTAATAATCTTATTTGAAAAAGCCAGTAATTATAAGACGTTTTTCCTCTTCAAATTCCATTTTTCAAAGCTTTCGTTCATTCTCTACTTGTTGTACACTAAATAATATCTGTTTACTCTTCTGTTTACTCTTCATCAAAATATTAGCATTAATATAAAGTTAGTAACTTGAATCTTCATTTGCTCAAACTTTAAAGTTGCGTCATTTAACAAACATAAAAGCATTATGTAAAACATACGAGCAAACATTTACCGTGTGAAATTATAAAATTTAGTAGTTTTCCTATCTAGTTAAATAAGTTGTTAATAGCTACAAGTGTAATTACAATAATAATTAAATAACTCTATTTGCTTTGGTACATACTCGTACCATCCGTCATGGTAACGGTTAACGTACTGACGAAACAATCGTGCATCAAACATAAGACTTTCTACTCATAATTATAAACAATAAAATAATATAGTAATATAAAATGCACCGCCCATCCCAGCGCAATAAAGCAACGATAGAAAATTACACAAAAATCCATCGGCAACCGAGCAAGACTAATTTACCGCGAACAAAACGGTCTAAAAAAAAAAATCTAAAACATTATCAGCACACCGTACAAGCCCGTTAAACTCCGCATTAACATAACGTATTCATTTAAACCATGACATTTCACATTTTGTAACAAATGCTCTTTCCTACGGCGCATCAATTAAGAGCCGAAAAAAAAAATGTATAATTAGGTCTATTAAGACAATAAAACTGTTAATGATACCGCAACAGACGTAATGTCCGTGCGTTCGTGAAAAAATATATAATTATTCTCATTATTTAAATAGACTCTTTCGTCCATTACGGCTCGGATAATAGGCGGGCCAGAGAAGCCGCTATCTTGCCTTCATTAATCGATTGGTTTCGGTAATCACCTAATTATGCTGTGATTTTAGAGTTAAAGGCTTTTAATGCACAAACCGTGTCCCTCCGATGAACTCATTTTGTGTCGTTATATTATGGAGATCCAGGGTTGATCTATTTGTTTCTGGAAAACTGGTTGACATATGCCGGGTGTATTTTATTAACAATGAACGAAAATGGTGCCGCAAAGCTTATAACGAACTAAGTTTTCGTCGGTATTCTGTTTAACTATAAGCATTTATGGTATTTTCGCATTATTTTGTTACATGTTCGGAATACAAGAGTAGTATATAACCTAATATGGGATGGCATTAGCCACAACGATTCTTTTAAAGTCATGTTTTTACTTTTGTAAATAGAAGGGGGGAAGTTGCAGAAACGTTTACAATTGTTTACACCTGGTCAGCTGGCAATGTGGATGAAGATCTGTATTTATATGTATATATGCATTAAAAACTCATGTAATGTAATTACTAATAAGAAATATTACTGTTAAGAATGCACGTTTATGTGTAATTATTATTTTTGCTCCTCAAAGTAAGGTTCTTTAAAAAAATACTTTTGTTTAAATAGCAAATATGATAAGCCGAGACAACCAAGCGCTATAGTCTTTAGTTCTCTATTTTTGTACTTTCAAATGAATTATTTAACGTTTTTATTTTATCGCTATGGTATGAAAGCAACGTGGCGGCGTTGAGTTTCACCACCCAACACGCATTTCAACGGAAAGTGGTAAACGTGGCAGTAGGTTCCGGGATACCCTTTGCCTACCCTGTCGGGATCAAGCGTTCAAAAAAATAAAAAAGTTTTTACCTGGGGCGCTAACACTCAAGTTGAGAGGCGAGTTTATGACAGAATTTGATGGCATGGACGTGAGGCCTTGAAGGTTGGCGGCCAACTGCGACATCTGCTGGGACATTTGTTGCTGCGACATTGGCATGCTCTGCTGCATGTTAGCCAGGTTTTGTAAGTTTTGGAACATCGATGCCACTGTAGACAAATTATTTGGTTAGTTATTGAACGTGAAGATTTTACGTTATAATTTCTTATAAATTTTATTTTTGTTGATTCGATTTAGAATCTATTTATTTTACAAAACAAAAAATATATATTTTACAACGTCTTTCGTTTGTATATGTACATAAAACTTTGTTTCTAGATGTAATCAAAAAGAAACCATAATTAGCATTTATAAATTAAATTGCCCTTTTTTATTGCTTAATATAATATATAAAACAATAGTTATTAATATTATCAATAGAAATATATAAAAAAAGACAATGAATTATTACGAACTCACTGGAGCCATTCAAGTGTTGTGGTGTGCGCGCGCGCGGCGACGGGGTGCGCGGCTCGGCTAGCTGCGCGCGCGCACCGCCCTCCGGCGAGCTCGCGCCGCTTTCACGGTCCGACTCCGCCTGCTGGATAAAAAATATATTACGTTTTAAATTATTTTGTTACACTCACGCTGTATCCCGCAAATATGAAGAGAAAGGAAATTAGTGTTGAGACACTGCAATCTTAACTTATATTGTTAATAAGATTTTCTTTTGCTTTACGCCATTCTACCCTTATATATAAGCATTAACAAGTATACTAAGGAATATATTTTTTGACTATTTTATTAATAAGGCGGAAATTAAATTTTAACTACTTTTTTCAAATTTAATTTTGTTTGAAAAAATTAAAATTTATTTTGACTAAATATTTTTATTACTAAAATTACGGGATATTTAGTCATTTAAGGCAATAATTGTAAGGGTTATTAGAACATAACCCTTATAATTATTGCCTTCAAGACTAATTAGAGTTGAAGAAAAAGAAAAATTGTTTTTTAAACTTACATGTGTACATATTTTTATCCACAGTTGTACCTAGCTGTGCTAGAAATCGACTAAGTGCGTCAACGCGCAAAATGTTATTAAGATAAAAAAAAACTATTTAATTACCTAGATCAGTATATATTATATAAAAGTACCGGTGGAATTAATAAGTTGCATAATTGAAATTTACAATCGTTATAAAAACTAATGACTTTCAGACTCTAATTAAAGAGACCTTGGTCTAGGCTCCGAAATATTGAGAAAGACAAGTACTTCCGTACCTACACTTGAAGTTATTTAATTAAATTACGAAATGAGCGTTGATAGCTCTGTAACTAAATTAGGATCAACTTGTTTGTTTGTTCATTTATTAACTTTTTTATTGTTATTTTTTTTATTTGTATTAATAATAAAAAAGTAGGTAGAGCTAAAGGATAGATTACTTTTTCTATAAAGAATAGATATGTATGAATGGATGGTATTAACTGAAATTATTTTTTAATAAAATTAACCTTTGGTTTTCTAGAAGCATTTTAGTTAAGCAATGTCGACTGATTTTCATAATAGATTGTTCATTTTTTTTAGGATCACGCTGATCGCAGGTTGATGGAACTTGGGAACCTAGTCTTAAAACACTCCTGTTTTCGTTCCTCATTATCAACAAGTTTTTTTATTTATTGCTTGTTGAATGGCGGAACCCAACGCCGCGCTTTTCCAGAGCAAAAAAAAAATATACAGTTCATTTCTTCGAGTGGGGATCGAATCCACAACTTGTCGTGTTTAGCCACGCTTGTGCCCCTGCGCCATGACAGTTGAATTTGATAGATGAATTAAATAAAAATCAATACTATGTGTGCCACTTTTGTAAACTACCTTTGTTGTATAACATTTTATATTTTAAACGTTATAATACTTGATTTAATGTGATTCAAAAAATATATATAGAAAAAAAAATATTCTTATGTATTAGTTATATAAAAATCAATATTTACATGATATGAATTGTATAAGTCATATTGTAAGCTTTATTAATTTAAAATATGATTTAATGATTTAATCACAGTAAAGTTCTTTGTTTCATAGTTCTCGTATGTGAAATTTTGGACTCAATATCACCTTGTGTATATCAAATATTAGCTACTTAGCTATCATATTACCTACTTCGTTATCTCTCGAAAGGCCAGTCCGGTGTATGTAATTATTATAGTCATTAAATACAGTTTATCGAATTACCTCAAGGAAATAAACGCAATATAAAAACAATATACCTAGTATCTATTGCTTGAAAAATATTTGTATATAGGTATATTTTTTTATTTGGTTTTTTTAGTAGTGTTTTTAAGTTAGATTTGACTTTGTATGTATGAAAATGTAATTATGTATGTAAAGATATATTTTAAACTTATTAATAATTTAATTATGAAATAATAAATTATGAAATATAAAAAAATATTTGTTTCTTATGTTTTTTTTTTAATTTATTACTTATGCCTAATTAAAAAAAAACAAATTAAAAAAAAATAACTAAAGTTATTTAATATAACAAGCGACTCTTCCAGAATCGACATACATGTCTGTATGCAGGCCAATACTAGATAAACTAGTTAAACAGTAATTATATAATTATTGCTTATAAAATTACAAATATCTATAAACGATATGAATTATTGAAAGGTAATTTAATATCGACCTTGATAAATTAAATAAGGATATTGTTGATTACATTTAATATGCACAATTATTTATAGTGCTAAGAACGCTTATAATGGAAGTTAAGGTTAAACATTACGTCTGAACATTAATTTTATATTTTCAAGCAATTTTGTAATTATACACTTGTTTCTTGTATAATTATGCATATGGCTAAGTTAATTGTAATATATTAATGCAAAATTTGTCTAAATTATACAAATATTATCACTTTTTTATATAAAATATAAGTTATTTTAATAATACTTACAAAAGACAATGTCATTCTCCCAAACACTTGGTCAATTTTCACTTTAGTTTTAATTTTGTATTAATTTACACAACAGTTTCGTATATCATGCTTTAGTAAATTATTCGAACGTCCCGTTCAAAGTTCCGACGCGTAAGCTCGTACCAACTTTTTCAAAACTTTGCAAAAACTCACACCGGTAAATACGTCCGTAATTTTATCATGACATTTGCCGACTTAGTTAAATTAACTGTGTTTTCAAATTAATTGTTAAAAACGTAATTAATTTGATTATAATATTTAAAAACGTATTAATAAATCATTAATCGGTCGGCGATATTTCGTCACTGGCACTAGAAAATATATTTTTTAAAACGTGTTCAGCGCGTCTAAAGTTATATTGTACAAAAGTTCTTTCGAGGCCGAACGGAACCTGGAGATATCGCGGTGAAAGAGGAACACGGACACTATCGACAAAGCGTTCACATATATTTTTTATTTTTTTATTTATTTATCAACGACCGGCACACATACAGCCGCGCGCCAAGTTGCACAGCGCAGAATGAAAGCGCGTCATCAGTTTAAAAAATCAACCCCTTCAGTGGTGGCTGGAAAAAATGCGGCCCCCGAGGGCGGTGGGTGGTCCCACCGAAATCCTTGCCAAAGCGATCGCCATCGGCCTGACTTGTCACTTGTCGAATAAGCATAATAATTAGAGTTTTCGATTAGCGTTTTAATTGCGTTCAATTATATTATCGGCCGTCACCTCGAGGCGTTGTTGTTTTAATTAAAAAAAATCTTAAAGTTTTCTTAATACTGATAGATTATAATAAATATTTTATTAATACTAATATTAAATTTAATTAAGTTTCCAATCCGTTTTGTTGAGCGTCTATATCTTAAATGATTTTCAGCGGCATTTTCTATATTCTCACGTATGTTAACGTTATTACATCGTATACAGATATTACGAGGCAATAAAACGTGAACAATTAAACATAGAATTCTTGTAAATTGTGTGATAAAAAGCAAAACTAATTTTCAATTACACTATCGATCGGTTTTGGCGGTTTAATTAATTACTCTAATTTAATTAGTCATAATAGTGTTTTATAAAACCGGTGCCATTTGTCGTGGGTTACTTTTTTATGAGATTTCATTTTATATTTTCGAATTTCAAGGATTGTATAGCTTAGATCATGTCTTTATTACGATAGATAATTTTGTTTCGACTATTGTAGTCAGTATGGAAGTTTTATTGTCTTAACAGTGAGTAGTATCAATTTAAAAAGGAAACATGTCAAAGCCTTTGTTAAAAAAATTGCTTTGACCTGTGTTCAGATTTCAAAGGGTTTGGAATACTTTAGCTGCTACACAACTGTTGTCGGTCGAAACAACGTATATAAATGTGATTTTGTAATGTGGTGAAATATATTTACTTGTATGTACAAAGCGAAGCCCTGCGAGCTAACCGAAGCGGACAAACTGCGCGCCCGAAAAATTATCACCAGCAAATAACATTCGAAATAATCAGCGGTACACGAAAAAATCAGTAATTATTCAGATGAAGTTGGACGAACGAAGGGGGTATGGGGGCAAAGGCCGGCCAAAATAAAAACGGCGTTGCGTAGGGGTGACACCCCGCTCTCCCCTCGCCTCTACAAATGTTATCTAACTGCGTTCGCTTCGCGCCGCGCTTCGGTATTAGCGCGCCGACGAATTTTCAATTTGTACTTGATTTTTTTCTCGGATAGTTGGTTCTAATGGAAAAGGCGATCGCGGGGCGAGCGGCGGCGGCGCTAGATGCTATCTGCGCCGCGACCACCATTACGTGTCATTACTCCGTCCGCAAGTGGGCATTATCGGCGAGCACACACGCGGCCGCGCACCGCTGTGTGTGTACATTTTTACTCATTAATTTTAAAACGCTCCGGATTTTTTTCAGGGCGGGTGCTAGGGAGTACGTGGGGGTTAAAATTGGCGATGGCCGCCGGGCGGGGTGTCACCGGCGGGGGTTATTAAATAGATTGGTCCGCGGCCGAACGGAGCCGCCGATCTGCACTTGTACTCGCGTCATTAACGGGTTGAGAACCGATTTTAAATCGTGAAATAACAGCCTGTTACAGGAAAAGTTGAGCGGGGCTTATCGGACTCTCGCAGTCGTATTCTACAAGCTTAATTGCATTAAAATGTCTAAGTGTATTTTTGTACGACGACTCTGACGTTCGTTATCAGCGTTAATTGTTCCGTCGCGGGACAGATCTCAAGACAGCCGCTCGCGCGGGTCGCACGAGGCGCGTATCGCCCGCGCGTTGTCGCCTGTCGTTCCAGAGAGCCATCGGTTACACACACGCACGAGGCTATTTTTTCTGCGGCCGTTCGGGAGAGTGGGATGAGTTCGGGGGGTGGAATTGTGAAAAATACTCGAAAAAAAGGCAAAATTGTAGCAGATATATAATTAAAGTCCGACGTACAGTAACAGCGTACGGCGATGTATTATGCAGACGCGCGCTCGGGTGTCGCCGCGACTCGATACGTACGTGTACGGGCCCGCAAAGCGGGTGAGAAAAATTAATTGAACATATATTCATACAGAGGAGCGCGAGCGGGAGTTATTATTGCTATGTACATAGGTAGCTGGCGGAATTTGATTAACTTCCTTCACTTCGTAACGCGATCGCGCCCGAAACTAGGATGGTAATGATGCTCTCGTCGACTGATTGAGGTTTTTAGTATTTCAACGTTGCGTCGCTCTCAAGTGTTCGATGCAATGAAATTCTCTATAATTAGAGTAGGAGATAAAAAATATTTTGAATTATAACGTAATTCGGAATTCGCATATTTCTTTTAAATTTGCATAAGTACGCCAATATATTTTTTGCGTAAAATATCGAGCTTTGGTTTTATACAAATAGAATCGAATACATTTTTTGGAGTTGGATAGATTTAATAGCCCATTTTTTTTACTAATCATAATTTTTTTACTAGGTATGTAACTACGTATAGCAAAGTACATATGTACATAAGACTGATGAACATTAAATGAACATATAGTAAGATTTTTTCATATATAATGTATATGTATTATTATATATAGAGCTTATGCATTTTATTAAAATATACCACTTAAACATACAATAATTAATTATTTTTTAACAATTTCACAGGCTTCTCCTATATATAATAACAAAATCACACTTTGACGTAAAAAATAGTAAACTAACCAAAACTCGACAACTGTGCGGTTCTCGTAGCTGTCATCGAGTAGTCCGCTACTGATGATTCGTCAGCACAAAGTTCCAAAGGATAACCAGGTGATTTAATTTCTTACATTTTTATAACCATTATTGCGTCACGTGGCGGGAAAGAACACCGTTGAATAAAATGAATTGTCTTCTAAATATTATTAAATATTTCTGTAAATATATTTGGAACGACGTCTCATTATCACCACAATTGCATTCAGTATTAGTAAGATATAATATTAATATTTTTAAAATAAACATAAAATGCAAATACCTAATTGAGGCCCGTAGTGGCGCAGCGGCACAAACTGTAAACGATAGGTTGTGGGTTCGATCCCCACTCAAGGAAATGGAATATTTAATTGTTCCCAAGTTTCCTCTGCCTACACTGCAACGTGCGGGATACAGCGTGAACCTGAGAGAGAGCAAATACCTAAATCTTTTTCTAGGTCATCAAAATTCGGAACAATTTTTACACATACCGTTATTACTTACTACCATGTCAAAGTGTTTTCTCATGTCACTTAATGCTAAGATGCTCAGAAAAAAAAAATAACCCTTTTAAAATAAGATCAATCATCGGTATAGTCGAACTCATTACTATGTCAACAGTTGGACGCTGTCCCACTACGCCAGGACCTGGTGTTGAAGTAACAATCAACTCTGACCAATTATCAGCGCACTGTGTACTTTACACGAGTACCACGCATGGTTTAAAGTATATGCCGCGTACTCCAAGATACCGCCAAACATTAACAAAAGCACTTAAAACATACAAATAACATAATAAAATCCATTGTTGCTCAAGCATCGACTGCGGGGGGCCAGACACGACAGATGGTAAGGGGGCTTACGATTAATTTGACATTAAATTCAATAATAACCTTCCATTTATTGCGTAATTTCCTACCAATTACGTTTCATTTATCGTTCTGTAACGAGGTTACGGCGGGATGAATGTGAGACCGTTTGTTTTTCTAGCTTCACTTAGCTTTTTTAGAACTACTAAAGCTAAATATATTAAGCTCTACTTCAGCTTTCGAAATTTTTTTTTCCTTTTTTTTCCGCTTCACGTTGTATCTAGCACATGGTAGGGTAAGCAAAGAGAATTTAAGAACCTAGTGTTAGACACTTCGTTCTGTTCGCTCCTTCCGCCGAAATTTAGGTAGGCGTGTTTAGTGATCGAATTCAACATCAGCTTTTGCCTTGTTACCGATCGTGATCGAAGAAAAAAAAATAAGATCTATATAGTTAATTTCCTGAAGTGGAGATCGAAACAACAACCCGTCCGCAACCGGTCGTCTTTACAGTCACAGGATTAAAACTGTGCGCCACGACAAGCGTAAAAAAATGATAAATATAACCCTTTGAAACTATTGATAAATATAACCAAAAGTTTAAAATCCATTGTAGAGTTTAGACTACACTCTTTCACTGAGCTTCCGGTTGTATGCTGCACATGGCAGGGTAGGCGGAGGGAACTTGGTAACGTAGTGTTAAGAACTCCGTCCCCACTTCCGTTCCCCACTTTCCGCGGAATTTGAGGCATTGCGTGTTGAGTGGCGGAACTCAACGCCGCGTTTTACCTTGTACCAGAACGAAAAAATGAAAACATTAAATATTTAAATTAAAAATATCAAATACATATTTCATTTCCTCGATTGGGGATCGAACCCACAACCTGTCAGACGCTTGTGCCGCTGCGCCAAGACAGGCCTCAGTTTAGACTACAAGTTTCTATAGAAATCCAAATGTATACAAATGTATACACGCGAAGCGAAGCGATTTAACTAAAATATAAAATGTCTATTTGCAATGATAGCCATTGTTTTTTGGTTTGTAGTTAGTTATTTCATTATGTATTGTTATTATGTCGATAACGAAATTTCGAAAGCCGATGCTCTATTATATTTTGAGACCACTTTAGCTATAGATGAGCATTAATTTTATAACAATTGGTGTATGAAGGTAGTTACCGTGTTTTATTGTCTAACAATTTTTGTATTTTTTTATTTCTTCACGCTGTTTCCAGTGTAGCGTGTTTGTCAGAAAAAGTTAATGTCGACACTCACTTCTCCATCTGTTTTTATTGTATTTTTACTAATGAACTTAGTATTATGATACTTCGTTCTCACTAAGACACTTTTGTTTCCCATCATCCGCCGATTTTGAGGCATTTAGTGATGAAGTCAACGCCGCGCTTGACTTTTTTAGTAAAGCGAGCAAACGAAAATATTAAATATAACATTTCTTCGAGTGGGAATCGAACCCACAATCTGTCTGCGTTTACAGTCGCTTATGCCCTGTTACGGCACGGCTTTAATTTATCGTAATTTTAGTTAGAAATTGAGATTTACTGGCAAACTTTTTTGTAGAAATATTGAACATATCTGTACATATCTATTCTATTCACTACTATTAATCAGAAAGTTAGTTTTTAATATTTTTATTAAAGTTAAAAATAATATCTTGAGTTGCGCCATTGTGGAATATAAGCAAAGAATGGGAAAATTAAATAAAAACATTATTATATACGAATAAATCGAAATCATTTAACGGTCCCCTGTAGAGATAAATTATCACGCAACGCAGGAGAAGTTCATTCAGTCTATTACTGAATACTTGAGTTTTAAAATGAAATTTTAAAATTTCTATTGTCAGCATAACAGTATAATCAAGGGCGGAACAATTATTTATTAGAATTGAAATTTAATTTGTAGAAATCGCAACATATGGGATTTTAATATTCAATGTTTTGTAAATATATTTCTCGGTGCATTACCGTGGTTTTCTTTATTATTTAGAAAATAAATCCTGACAGTTACTAAATTTTAAAACTTAACAAGTTACTAGCAAAGATATAAAATATGACTTCTATATCTTTAAAGGAACTACCTAAGCAAAGTATTATTTTATCAATACTATCATTATATGAAATAAATAAATAAAGCAGCTTATTAAAAAAATACACAAAAAACAAAAATAAGCTTTAAAAGTTGGCGCGAAGCTTTCATCACATTTTTATCTAAATTATGTTAAAAAGCGTTATAATTCTTACAGTGATTGTTACATAAAACTGCAGTCATGTATGCACTTGCTATTGCCGTACATAAAATAAAAACATTGCCGGCTGCGAATCGTTTAAGCTACCTTTTACCGGCAAACCCTTTCAACGCTTGCTGTATACCAAACAGTTACGGAGGCAATTTTAAGAAAAAAACAATATAGCGTGGTAAATATAATTTGTGTACAAATTAGTAGTAATCTATAATTGTGTTAAATTATATTTTCTCTGTTATATAATATAGTCATTAATTCAATAATTTCAATATAAATATACATCTCAATGTGTTATGATAAAACAAGAATATAAAAATAATTAATTCTCTTGAACCCTAACCAACGCATTTACAGTTGCACACACACATCACCAGTGGGAAACGGAACGGAGTGTCTTAGCACTAGGTTCTCAATTTTCCTCTGTGTTCCCTGGCCTGTGCAGGATACAGCAATAAACTAAGTAGGCCCAAGGCACAGAACGTTTAAATATATATATATATATATATATATATATATATATATATATATATATATATATATATATATATATATATATATATATATATATATATATATATGATGATGATTCTTAAAGAAATCCGTTGCCTTAAAATAATTTGAAAACGAAACGCCGATAACCACACCCACCCGATCAATCGGGGTACATCGGGGCCGCCAGTAGTTTTTCAAATATGCAATTTACTGATTTACAAAAAAAAGAAAACGTGCGTGGGACGGGGTGCCCGAGCGGACTATGTATGGAAAATGGCTTAAAAAAGAAACGAAAAACGTATGTAAAAATATCCTATACCATAGGTAACTGGTGGTAGGCATAGTACAGTAAGCACTGTGACTGCCTTATTCGTCCGAATGCTACGTATCATTAAATACATATTTGTTACATTTCAAATACGTTAATTATTTAAAGCAAAAAACAATTTTGTTACATTGTATTTAAACTACTATTCAACTTTCTAGTTCTTATTTTTCAGTTAAAAAAAATGATAAAACAGTTTAGAAGAACCATACATATAATGTTTAAATTTAAAGAAAAGGAGATATAGTTAAAAATTAATAGTAATAAATTCACGCTTTTATTCTGCATAACTTTAGCAGCGACGACAGAGAGTGGGTACTATCAACCTGATCCCGATCCATCTCTGGACATTGCGTGATGAGTGGAACTAAACTCTACACTCTGTCATACTAAAACAAGCATATAAAAAGAATTAATTCTCCTGAATTGAAGCAACGCATTTATAGTTACTGGCCTACACCACCAGTGGGAAACGGCACGGAGCGTCGTAACACTAGGTTCCCAAGTTCCCTCTGTCTACCCTGCCATGTGCGGGATATAGCGTGAAGCTGAGTAGGCCCAAACCACCTTTCTTTATAAATATAAAACTATTTATTTAAATCAATAATTAGTACTTCATAACTTATTTAATATCGAGGAGCCATTAAGTAATTAATTTTAATGGAAAATTGACACTATCATTACTGTGACATAATAAACACACTCAATATCTGAACGTTTAAAGTACTCAAGTTAGCTGAACTATTCTTTTACACTCAAACCTTATATTAACGACGAATAGAAACTTAGTGGACTGCCATTAAAATTTACAATGAATTTAAAACCTTATATTAAAGTTATAGAGTATAAATTGCTGTGTCTTTGAAACAGAAGTAGTAATTTGTGATATCGTAGGAAAGGCAAATAAGAACGCTATTATATAATACATTATAGGGCGTCATTAAAAGCACATAGAAAGAAATGTAAGCAACAATTAAAGCTACAGCTCGCAATTAAAATAATGGCTGTCACACCTATAAGACAATTAGGTGGTAGAAAATGGTAGAAATAAATTCTATGTTTTGGTAGTTTTTCCATTTAATTAGAACTAATCAAAAAACGTATTGTAACGTATAGTATAAATGTGTGTTTTAGCGAAGTCTCCTGGTGGATGGTAATGATAGCTAATTATGTATTCAGAGCTTAAAATCGGACCCCTGGGTGATTTTTGGTCATTAAGTTTGTTGTGGCTTTCCGTAGCTATTACAGTTTACGTATTTTTTTAACGAGCATTTTTCTAAGGATTTCGTGACGAATTCAGTTTTTTAATTAACTCTCTAATGTAATTACGAAAGTGGTCTAGTTTTGTACCTAATAAGTTGTATTCGTTCTTTAGCCTTATTAGTATGATTACAGAGTTATTATAATTTCAATGGAAATGAGAAATATATAAAATCATAGTTACATTCTAAGTACTTGGTCTCTTTAATTTTACTCCGTTCCGTTTCCCACTTCTGTCGCCGCGAATTTGAGGCATTGTGTGTTAAGTGACGGAACTCAACGTCGCGCTTTGCCTTATTACCAGAGCGAATAAATATTAAACATTTATTTTGAAACTATTAAAAATTTTACTTTATCTAGTGGGGTTCGAACCTACAACTTGTCGCGGTTACAGTGACACGCTTGTACCTCTGAATGACGACAGGCCTCAAATGCAATACACATAATTTTATTTATTACAATTATAATATACAAATATATCTAAAATTGGTAGGTACAATATTAAAAATAAACATTTAAATATGTGCATCTTCTCTTTGCCTTGTTTATCAATATTATTCAACTGTAGCCGTCAGAGCAAATATTACTAAATACACAAAGGAATATTTCGCAGAAACAGTGCACACTTGTATTAGGATGACCGTAGTACAACATTTGGGATGCAGTTTAGTTGTACTTCAAATCCGTTTTAAATTTTATTTAGTAAAGATTATGATTGTGGTAGAAATTTTGTTATTAAGTATGTAAGTAAATATATTAAAAGTTAAAATTTTATTATATAGTGTTCCATTTTGGCATAGTAGCTCATGAAGAGTTTCTCCATGCCCATTTATGTGGTGTGAGACATAATCTAACACGTGTAACAATTAACTACATGTTTCGTAACTCTTCGTTTTAGTAACAAGGCATAGCGCGGCGTTGGGTACCGCCACTCAATACGCAATGCCTTAAATACGGTGGAAAGTGGGATAAGAAATGGTTTGTCTTAACACTGGGTTTCCTCTGCCTACCCTGCCAATTGCGATATAAAGCGTAACTGCAAAAAGAAAAGCAAAAAAACAAAGAAAGCTGTTTACGTATTTTTAGTTTGTACTAAATTCATATTTTTGATAACTTACATTTATTATGTTAACCCAAAGTAATGTAAAATTATTTAATTATTCATAACGATATGTGTATTCGCTATGGAATATGTAACAGGTTGACCTCTGCAAGTACGGGCGAAGTTATACATTAGCTCAGATTAATGAACTGTTATTAACGATTGGCCACGATAAATGATTATAAAATTAAATGTGTTAGGTACTAAAATTGTATTAAATGTTTATTGAAAATATTACGTGTAATTTGATAATTTTTCATATTATTATCACTATATCGTTAAGTTGTAGAGAAATGATAATGATTTCCGATACCCCCTTTCCACTCACTTTCGAGATTTTGCGTGTTGAGATTCTTCGTGCTAGAGTGATTGAAAATATATCATTTCCTCGAATATGGCTCGAATTTATATCCATCGCTTTAACAGTCAGACGCTGTTGCTATTTTATATATATATTAGTATTATATACTTTAAAATGGAATGGGATGCAATTGCATCCCATTCCATTTCAAACTCTGTAGGTATCCGTGTAGTCAGGTGACTGAAAACTTCGTGTTGTTAAGCTTCTTTAATTATATAATTATAGATAAATACATTTTGTTATTAATTAATTTTGAAATAACTATACGAAATAAGATTATAGTTAATTATTAATTTAAATCAATTGCTTTATTATTATGTTTTTTTTTATTTTAAGTTTAAAGATAATATTTTCGGTAGTAAAATATTATCATTTAATGTGTTACATTATGATAACAAATGATAACAAAACAAATAAGCGTTTAAGTTGAAGAGTTTGTTTGGTTGAACGCTCTAACCTCAGGAACTACTGTACGAATTATATAATAACGTTAAATAGACCATTTATGAAGTAAGACTTTATTACATATCGTTAATTTAGTTTACAATTAAATTCTCAAATTTTTAATTATATCTATTAGGCTACAGAGACGGAGCTACAGGTGAACGCTAGTCCTATATATGTTCTTTAATATGTTGCCTACAATAAGTCAATATAATTCTAATTTTTCAGCTTAGTTATCTAGATAGAAATGAACCAGATTGATTAAAACATAACAATGTGATATTGTACACTGCTGGCCTACTATTTGATTGTGCGTGTGTTTTACACGCATTTTAATTATCCTTATTAACAATTACAGGCAATACGCGAATGTGGGTCAAGACGGTTAAAAGGAATAAATCAAGCCTGCTATGATCTCATGTATTTCTGGCTGTTTAACGACTTATTTTCGACAATCTTAAAGCGTTGTGATAAAGGCGAGATTTGCTTAATTCCGTTCCAACGTACACCGGTCGTGGTAAGGCGAACGGCGTCATTACATTATTTTAAGATCATTATATTGCCACTATGTAACCCGTGATTGATACTACGGGTCGATAATGATTAGTGAACAGATCACCCGAGGGCCTAACAAGATGTTTATCGCTAAATAGCTAATCTAGTACTTGCCTCGGTAAAAAAAAATGATATATGAATATAATTAACATGTCAGTTACATTATATGTGTACGATCCATTACAAATTACAACAAAAACCATGGGAAAATTGGGTATTTTGTTAACAAATTTGTTGAAGATTAGGTTATTGCTTAAAATAATTAATAGTTAATAATATGATGAGTACATTCATATAGTGTAATATTAAAGCAAAAGAAGGAAATATAGTTTTATACTTATACAAATTAAAAAAGAAAATGTTTCATTGAAATACAAAAATATCTATATATAATACTGATATAGTGTTAATTCAATAAAGTTTTTTTTTTCATCTTCATATCCCTTACATGGCAGGGTAAACAGAGGGAACTTGGGAACCTAATGATAAGATACTGTGTTTCGTTGTAATATATTTCTAATCTATAAATATTTGACACTAAAATTAAGAACGCTAACAATCATAAAGAACGCAAAAAAATATATAATTCTATTGCCAAAACAAAGATACAAATTTGTATAACACAATAATAAACGAAATCAAGGATTAGGATCAAATTTAACTTAACAGAGTTCTTCTAAATTCGTTTAACTGTTTAATGAATGTAAACACTCACATGCTCTTTTCTACTCTGTAAATGGATAAAACGCGGCGTTAAGATCTGCATAAATGACTATCTCGCAAAAATCTAAGGGTTACGTAATGAAAAATAATAATAATCGAATTCCTATGCAAAACATAATCGATATAATACCAATATCGATAAAAATAAATGTAGACAATAAAAAAATGTAATTCTAGATTCTATTACGGGGCTAAATATGAAATCTAATATAAATCGTATTGTACAGTTCTAATTCAATTGCATTTAAAACCGATAATTGTTGATTATTATATCTAAGACATTAAAAATCGTGTTTAATAAACGTTGAAAAATTTGTAATTGGTGAAATCAACCAAATAACATGGCAACAATCAATTCTAACTAACTATTAAATAGAAAACGAATCGGCCAGCTATAAAGAACCCGATAAAAATTACAAAAGAAATCTATAAAATGATTAAAATTTTCTAATCGCACCAATTAGTGAGTGAATTTATGGTCTCGCTTATTAAAGTTACTCGCACGGCGTTCGAACAAAGGTAGAAATGGCTTCAAGCATATTAGGGGAGTGAAGTCAAAATCATACAATACCTCCATATAATAATGTAGACCTATGATATAATATTCATATTTTTTCCATATATTTTTTTATGTTCATGACAGTATTCATTACTAAGCCTGACGTTGAAGGTGGTATCGTATGTAAGACCTCAGTTGATTAGCAAAATTAAGTTAAATTCAAATTATATGACATTCATCAAAAGTAAAAGGACAATTTCGTGTATTCATCCCACGGCACATACAACATTTAACAGAACATTCTAAGGCCATTATAATAATAAGCAAAAATCTTTAACAGATTTAACAATGCCCTATAATTAGGTAACTTACCTAAAAGAGGAGCTCAGAGAAAAGATTTTAACACAATGGTATCTTGTAGTTTTATGATAAGTATCAACGTACGTCAAATCATTTAAGTTAATATATTATTTCCGCTGCTATTTTTAAACAGTTGTTATGGACCTTACGTCTTTTACGCTAGTTTGTCAGCTTCACGCTATATCCCGCATGAACTATCCCGCAAGATTGTAATGTTAAGACCTTCCGTTTTCATGAACCAGCCAATTTTCGATATTATGCGTGTTAAGTGGCAGAACTCAACGCCGGGCTTTGTGTTTTACAACAGCGACAATGAATGTACTTTATTCAGTTAGGGTCGGGCCAACATTCATCGCAATAACAGAAGACAGTGTACGAACTTTTATTTAGACTTTTAAAGCTTAAGCTTTAAAAGATATCAATAGAGAAGATTAAATATTCAACAACCAAAAAAAATATATCTAAAACAATCACACCATTACCAATCTTTCTGATTTAAAATAATAATGCATTCTCGAAGTCTGGCCTGGCAAATGGCCTGTCGTGGCGCAGCGGCACAAGAGTGTGACTGTAACCGACAGATTCTGGGTTCGATCCCCAGTCGAGGAAATGAAATATTTAATATTTTCAATTTAAATATTTAATGTTTCATTTCTTCGCTCTGGTAATAAGGCAAAAGCGCGGCGTTGAGTTCCGCCACTCAACACGCAATGCCTCAAATTCGGCGGAAAGTGGGGAACGGAAGTGGAACGGAGTGTCATAACACTAGGTTTCACTTCCGTTCCCTCTGCCTACCCTGCCTAGTGCGGGATACAGCGTGAAGCTGAAAAAAAAAAATTCTCGAAGTCTTCTCCAGCCCCCATACATCACCCTTCGTACCTACATAATATGGTACGATAAAAAACCCCTTCTAATTAGGTCGTCAAGTGTGTAGCGGGCACAATAATAATTAACACTGGTTGGTAATGAAGCGGGTATAAAACTAATTGGGCGCGAGTTCGATTCCGACCGATTGAGTATTGTTAATTCAAAAAATCGAACGCTTACGTTCGGTTTTTTGAACGATGAAATTATGATTTATTTTTTATTTCTTGTAATTTGAAAATTATTTATATGGATCTAGTTAAATGCTGTTGTTTTGTTTTAAGTTAATTCTATATTATATTAGCTAAAACGACTAGCTATAGTAAAAATATCTGAAAGATTAAAAATGTCAGAAAGGTGACTCACCTGACAAAAATAGTATTTTTTTATTTGTAAGTACTCAGTTTCACGATTAATGCCGCACATGGCAGGATAGGCAGAGGGAAATTGGGAACCTAGTGTTAAGACACTCGTTCCACTTCCGTCCCCCACTTTCCGCCGCAATGGAAGCATTGTGTATTGAGTGCCGTAACTCAACGCCGCGTTTTGCCTTGTACCAGAGCGAAAAAATGAAAACATTAAATATTTAAATTTAAAATATTAAATATTTCATTTCCACGAGTGGGGATCGAACCCACAACCTGTCGGGTACAGTTGCACACTTGTGCCGCTGCGCCACGACAGGGCTCACTTCTTTGTAAGTAAATCCATATATTAGGATGTTACGATATTGCACCTAAATACGCAAGTTCAATATTGTTAAATTATATTGTAAACTAATAAGTTTTGGCATGGCAGGTATATATCAAAAACGGAAAGGAATATGATAAAAAGATGCTTTTTTTTCTTTATAAACATACTATCAAAATTATTATTTAAAGCTCCTATATGCCTTTTAGTTAATTAATTGTTCTATATATATTTTTTTAGTATTTACTTGCAAAAGTACTGTAGAAATCTAATACTATATATATTGACTTGTCTACAAATATAATTATTATATCAAAACAGGGGTGGCCCTTACACGTAATAGCTGAACGCTAATGCACTAAATTCTGTATTTTAAATCGAAAGCCGGCTGCCGTCGATCAGCTAGTTGAAAAGGGAAATCAGTCAATAATGCACTAATTTCCCCTCCTTAATAGCTCAGTCCGGCCTCTACTCAGACACTATTACGACACTGCAAGTTGTGTGTAATCAAATTACTTAGCGCCAAGTTATGGTAAATCGTTTTCTTTAATGTTATACTACGGATGTGTTTGTTTTGTACTTTGTGTCTCCCGAAAGAATGAAAGTCTGAACAGGTAGAGATATCTTAAGTAACTATCTTATTTATTTTGCGTGATTTTTGGTTTAAAATTTTGAAATCGTTAGGATATTTATTTTCATATGTTATGATTCTTTATTTCCAAAAGACTAACATAATCTGTATTTTAAGGAATTATTGTGTACGCGATCTACGTTAATAGAATAAAAAACAATGCAAGATATTTAGTGTTGATTATAATACAGAAAAAAGCTCTGAGGCAATCCATTTTAGCTTTTCTAATATCTTAAAAATGTTTACAAAAATGTATTCATTTTATAAAATACAACGCTCAAACAAAATCGAACAAGACAGCTAGTCTAATAACAAAATTAAAATGTAGTATATGGATGAACAGACACACAAATTTATAAAGATTCTGGTTTTGCCATTTAGATACGGAACGTCATAAAGGACAAAACATTTTATTTACTATGACACATGAACGAATAAACATAATGTAAGCTTACAATTCTGAAAAACATTCTTAGTAAAATTCACACACGGTTTCTCCACAATAAAGGTTATTCCTTACAAAACAAAGCAATCCGTTGAAAACCCATAAAATTTGCGTATGTCACGCTCAATATAACGACATTAGCGAAAATAAACTTATTTTTCCTTAATAAGTTTACGTACATTCCCGCGGCATCTTCTTTGTGTAATATATATCACGGAGGGACTTTCCAGCGTAAGAATAACAGTATTAGTGAAAATTTTCTTGTCAAGTCTAAAATATAAAATATATGGACGTGTAGGCAGAGGGAACTTGGGAACCTAGTGCTAAGACACTCCGTTCCGTTCTCCACTTTCCGCTGAATTTTAGACATTGAGTGTTGTTTGACGGAACTCAACGCCGCTTTTTGCATTGTTGCCAGAGCTAAGAAATAAAAAATATTAAATATTAAAATTGAAAATATTAGTACATACATATTTCATTTCCTCAAACCCAAAACCTGTCGGGTTTACAGGCGCACGCTGTGCCCCGCCGCCACTACAGTCCTCAGTTTATGTATGAAAAAAAAAACAAATAAAAATTAAGAACTTACCATCGTAATTCTCTTAAGACATATGCCGGTGAAAAATTTTTAGACTATTTTTGACAAACTACGGTGTTGAGTTACACTGCTAGCATAACGAAAATGTATAATTTCTTAGTCTCACTATCTTATTATTGCGGTGTAATAACCTCTTTATTCATTTTGTAATTTTCATTTTAAAAAAAAAATATATCGAGTTCTTACAACTAAGCCATAGATTAAATATTCAATAATTATTTCTTCTATTTCAAAAGAACGCGGCAAATATTGAAAAAAAATATATATATACAACGTAATAAGTTTTATAATTAACCAATAAATTAGAAATCAATCTATAATTTATACGTGACCTTATAACATTCGAATTATTAACAATCGCTCATTATAGCATTCAAAGCTAATTTTAGCGTTCCGTATTCATTTGGTCATCGTGACGTATTTATTATTTTATTAATATTAGAAATTAGGCCTGTCGTGGTGCAGTAACAAAAACGTGTGACTAAAAAACGGCAGGTTGTGGGTTGGATCATTCGAGGAAACGAAAAATTTAATACATTTTTAAAATATTTCTTGTTTTATTTTTTTCGCACTGGCCACAAGGCAAAACGCGGCATTAAGTTGCGCCACTCAACACGCAATGCCTCAAACTTGGCAGAAGGTGGGAAAGAGACATGGAACGGAGTGTCTTAGCACTACCGTCCCTAAGTCTCTCTGTCTACCCTGCCATGTGCGAGATATAAGCGTGAAGCTGTGTTAAGTTGGATATTACAAATCATGACCAACCGTAAAGCGCTTTAATGTAGACGCGATAATTATAGATTCGAGTCCCGCTAAGGGGATTATTACATCTGAATTATTAACATTTTTCGTTAAGCCGTTTCGTTAAGCTTCGCCACATATTTAACGTAAAAAAATAGGCGAAACGTAAGACTATAGACTGTCTTGAGATCTTCACAACGAGATCCTTTATCGCGCATGAAGTTTAGGCTGACAAATGTAAGTACAAATGATTTGTATCGTTTCGTATGAATTTTAGGAATTGATAATAATTTATAATGTAAAATATGTTTTTTTGTGATAAGAAAATTAATCTATCAAATGAAATCCACATAAACAATATGCTCACTAATATCATTCAAACTTTAAACGCTAGGGAACCTAAAGTTCATATAGGAACCTCTCAAGGTTTTTTTTAAAATAATTTATAAATATAAAATTTCAATAATAATTATAATCGATGTACGCTAATTAGCGATCGTGTGGGAAGTAATAATTACGCTGTAATTACTTTAGTCGTAACTCCTTAAGACGAGAATTATCAAACGTCTAGCTTTTTACCTATAATAATTATTTGATAAACCTGTTCGCCTAGTCCCAAAGCCTTGGTACTTTTATAAATACTGATTTAACTACAGATTTTCATACGATTTATATAGAATATTGCTAAATACGCTTTTGGAGCTGGTGGTAGCGACTTTCTCGTTTGATGATTTAAAGTGTTCGAAAACACTGACACAAACTATTAATGAAAAATATTTCAAATTTAAGTACTTATTGTAAAAATGTATATTTAAATTTTTATATAAGAACATATTTCATAGGTCAAGCTTTACTGATAAAACGCCTCGACTATGTTTAGATTTTAACACCGAGCTTTATTTATGAGAACGGGAAAGTTATAATAAATTTAATACAATAATTTACCCAAGAAGATTCGAACCTACAATTATCGCAGTAACAGTCAGAATCCGCGCTAATCTATTACGTCACGACGACCTCTACGACAACGATTATTATTAAACTTTGAATGCTTATACAACAAATGTCCTTGTAAATTTTATAATGCATGACATTTTCAACCTTACGTAGTTAATATGATTTTAATTATGCATAATACCACATTATTAGCGTATGCAAATAAAAATGTTATTGTAATGAATATTGCATGTAATTATATTACAATACTTATGGCGTTATATAAAATTATACCTATTCATTAATAAACTGCTTGCGTAATTTCTTATATGTTGGTTGTGTTTTTGACCCAAGGTAGACCTAAAGTATACTTTTTCATACTGTTACTGCTTATGTTTTGTAGTTTTATTGTACAAAATATTTAAAAAAATCCCATTTATTATTTTTATTAGCTAGATATGAACCTACGCTTCTCAGGATCTTTATTATAATATTTTAATTGCCTAAGCATTTGATATGAGAATCGAATAGTGACATATATGTAAATATTTCCACTGCGTCATAGCGTTTATCTGAAATATATTTCTTAAAATATAAAATAAAGCTACATAAATATTAAATTAATTGTATTTAAATCTAATTAAGATATAATTATAAAAATCATGTTAGCGTGTAATGATAAAAACTGTTTCCGCACTTCGAAGCAAGGCTTAGAGCAATTACAAAAAGTCTAAGTACTCGCTGGTATTTGGTAGGAAATGCCAATATTAATTTGCTTTTTAGCATTTACCGGGTACTGGACGAATGTTTGACATTTTTTACATAGCGCTATACGTCTAGTGAATAAAATAAAACCGAGTGTACGTATAATTAGTATGTAATACATTATAAATATGAAATTATAAACGAATAGGTGAAATAAAAATTGTATTAAGGCTTTTTTTAGTTGCATACTAATCGTAACGCAAAAACACAAGAACGAAAATACCTAGTCATGATCAACCAGAGATAATGTAGAATTATGAATCAAATGGTTATCGAATTTACTACCAGCGCGTTTAAAGACAAATGTCCCACATTGCCATGTCGACCTCAATTATAGGTACTTAATTTAATATATACATAAATGTAACTTTGAGTTTGCTGCATGCATATTTAGGAATTGAATATGCAATGCAACCTTACTATCCTTGTTTTATACTGCGTTACTGTATTGATAGTACTAGTGATACCGTAAAAATGATTTAAAAAATTGTTAAATGCAAAGAAATTTTAGATTAAAATCGAAATAACTATGTAATTTTCAAAATATTATAAAAATGTTAAAGAAACTAATTTGTGTAATACGTTGGTAACATTCAAAATAAAAAAAATAATATAATTGTTATACAGAGTCAACGATAATTTTACAGCCCAGGTCCATGCCCTCTGTATTAATAGGCAATTCATTTACTTTTACTTTTATGCGTCGCCATGACACTCACATTAATAGAGTATTAATTTAGACGTGAATCATCTTATGGCCTTTCTAAATGTATGCAAGGACAATTACATATACATGACACGTTATGAAAACGTGCATTTGAGTAATTTATTTATTTTTTCTTCTTTGTCGTGGCGCGTGGTCAAGCATGTGACTGTAGACGTGATAGGTTGTGGGTTCGATTTCCACTCTAAGAAGTGAAATAATTGATATTTTTAAATATAATTTTAAGTGTTTAATCTCTTCGCGGTAACAAGGCAAAACGCTGCGTTGAATTCCGCCAAAACCAATATCTTAAATTAGGTGGAAAGTGGGGAACGGGTGTCTTAACACTAGGTTCCAAAGTACCTTATGCTTTCTGCTGCAAAAAGCTATAATTACTTATTATCTACTTATTCAACGAGTTTCCAAGGTGTGCCAGTTCGAGTCCAGCTACGTCACATTTTGACACTTTTCTAAAAATACCAAAATTTTGTTTAAACAAGGATTATTTTTTTTTTCATTAAAAAACTAACAAATTTACATTAACAATTTTCTACAATTTAAAAATTGAACTTAAAATTAGAACTAAGCTTAATCAACTTATGATGTATGTACAAGTAAAGTAACCTCTAAATAATTTGCGATCAGCATCCGCCAGGCTATTACTGAATTCACAACTTGCTGTTATATTCCTTTACAAGGCTCGTGAATAAATGAGAACATCCAGCGGCGGCGAGGCTAACGCATGCATTATCGCCTAATTACACCTCGATTATGATCACGTCGCGACAATGAATATTTCAACGCGGTATTGTTCCGCGGTACAACGCTGCGAGTTCAAACTCGAAACACTGAACTGGCTTTAGTTTAATATGGTTATAAAAACTTGTTGGTGGCTGTTGTTGAACTATATTTGTTAGTTTAATGGAGGTGGTGATGTGGATATTTTATGTGGAACAAGCTGTTTTGTTTCTATTTTTTTGGATGTTTTATTTTATGCGGGTAGGTAGGAAGGAACCTTGTTAACCTAGTATTAGGAAATTTTGTTAGTAAGTTTCCGTTTAATTTTTAGAAATATTATGTTACAAGTAGCAGAATTACATAAAAATAGTTTACTCCAGAGTCGAAGCTGTAACCATCAGACAGACACATTTTTCTACTGCGCTATAATGGTTTTGTACTTGATATGTTTTTTTTTATTTAACTATTTCCTGTAATTAATAGAAATGACAAACGGAACCCAGTGTAATAAGACATATTTCTCTAATTACTATATAGTTGATGTTGATTGACAGAACATAAAGCAGTACTTAGAAAATTGACGTAGCCATTTTTTTAATTATGAACAAAGTATCCAAGTCAGATTTGATGTTATAATTGTCATGCGTAGCTATCAACGCCCCCACTGTGCCATTGTGGTGGTGGTTACACTGTCTATGTTTTGTTTCAGAAAATTTAAAGGAGCTGTATTTTTATTATAAAAGAATGTTAAACACAACAAGTTGGTGTGTTATTTTTCAAATTTATATTTTTTCATATAAAATATCTAAATTAATGGAAAATCAGTCGTAGCGCAGGGTGATGAGCATGTATCTGTAAATGTGATAAGTTGTGCTTTCGATTTCTACTCGGAGAAATAAAACGTGTCTTAACACTAAGTTCGCGTGCGAGAAAGAAAGGCAAAAAAAGAAATATATCGTAATATGTCTTCACAATCAACTTAATAGGTAATCCATAACAAGGAAACAGACCAGCAGACGCTATAATTTTCTAAAACATTCATCTAACAACATTTTTTTCTATATCACTAAGCAATAAGCATATTACATTAAAATCTCATTATAACGGGAGCACCCTGTATAATATACATATAGGACACACACACATACAACCAACTATACATTACACATTACCACAGGCTAATTATACATCATTATTACTAATTGTACAATACACCGGCTAAGAAGTATTCGCGTCTATTAATGACAAAAGCAATTAGGGTGCACGCACACGTTCACAGCTGGTTCATATTATGTTATGTTATATTTCTACTTGTGTTTGTTGGCTTTCCTCGAACTGTATAAATGTATGTATGTATGTTTGTACTAGAAATATATTTTTGTTGAATTTAAGTTTAATTTATAAATTAATATTGTAAAATTATAAATTTTGTTAATATATTTGATTATTCATTTAAAATGAAAATAATTATGATGTGTTTAAATGTGGCAGGAATAAGTTTTGTCAAATTTTTAGTCGGCTTGCTTTATTTTATATTTTTTTTATTATGCATGCCATAAGATTTTTTATATAAATTGTAATGCTATTGGGCCTGGGTTCGCTATTCATTACAAGATATGATTATATTGAAAGTATATGAAATGTCCCACTTCGAAAAGACAAAATTTCTTTTGGTTTCTACCACATAACGGAATATCTCAAATTAGAGTAGAAAGCCGAGAACACTCACACACAACACAAGGATGACTCCGTATAC
Organism: Eueides isabella; assembly: GCA_019049475.1. Classification (NCBI taxonomy): domain Eukaryota; kingdom Metazoa; phylum Arthropoda; class Insecta; order Lepidoptera; family Nymphalidae; genus Eueides; species Eueides isabella. Next base: position 4,630,789 of record CM032395.1, read on the forward strand.
CCTTCTTTACAAAAAAAACATTGACAACAATTCTTCTAACTAACTTTAAATGAATCAAACCTATACTAATCGTCATCCACAACGAAGTTATAAGGAAAATACGTACTTAATTATATGAACAATAATTTATTATAAAAAATACCTCATTATATATTAATGTAGTTATCCTTGTAATAGATCTTTATTATAACTTGAGTTAAAATGATCTGCGTTAACTTATAAAATTGTAGAATTCAAAAGGTAAATAATTATTACGAAGTTTAATTTTAAGTTAAAATAAATTAATTTTGTACGTGATTTTTTTGGTTAAAAATAGCGTTAATTAGTTAATTTCAGCGGCAAAAAAATGTGTGTTTTTTTTATTTACTGTATCCAACATATGAATTAATTAGGTACTAAGTAGGTAGGAAGTGAAATTGGATACATTGCGTGTGGTGTGCTTAGATTTGAACTGCAACCCGCAATTTGTTTACTACTATGTCGCTACTTATTTAACGTATCATCGTTTATCACATTTTATTTTCCCGAGTGGAAATCGAACAGACAATCTACATTGCTATGAATCTACAAGCTACGATGGCCTCATACTTTATACTTATGAGACACAATAAGTTCACACATATATTATATTTAATAAATACTTATTATATTTCTGCCACTCAACACGCTATACCTCAATTTCGGCAGAAAATGGGTAACAGAAGTGGAACGGAGTGTTCTAACACTAGGTTCCCTCTGCCTACCCTACCATGAGCATAATACTGATATAAAGGCATAATGTTTTAATAGAGACTATTATAGATATAAAATAGTACATTTTAGTTCAGTTCAGAATAAATGATTCACAAATTTCTAAGTAAAAAAAAGCTTCACAGGTTACCATTGAGCAGTCTTGAAGCATTATTAACAATCCAATATAGTCATTATTACAAAGCCATAAGGTTTTCGACGTGTAAAATGGAATTATACTTACATTGGTAATAGATTTATTTTTAGATTAATGAGTAGATTAGCCCTTGCGCCTTGTAAGGAAACTTACAAACTATTCCTTTATTTTAACCCCAGGGAGACAAAGCGCAGCGTTAAGTTCCGCCACTCAACACGGTAAGCTTATAATGGAGTGTCTTGAGCTAGTGTCAAGTCTGCTTATAATGCAATCTGAGACCAATAGCATGAAGCCAAAAATAAAATAGAGACTATTTAATTTCAATTCTTTTTAGAGATATGAGAATGTTTGCGTTTTAATTTCTTGCTTCGACATGATTTAATGTTAGTTATTATTATTCCTCTCATTAAAATAAACTTATTAAAATCATGTCTTAGGTGAAATTTAGTATGAATATCCCTTTAACATTTTGAGTGAATTTGATTTTTTTAAAGAGAAAGTTATTTTTCGAACTTAATTAATAAGTAAAGTTACTTCAATAACTTTATTTCATATGCAGCACATTGCACAATTTCAATACGATTTATACTTTATAAACTCAATAAATGTAGTTTATTTATAAAACAAACGTATCAGAATTTAAATGTCTTGGCCTTTTGGTGAGAGTTAAGAGCATGCATTTTGACTTCGTGCCATTGTTTCAAATTTACCATATGGGTCCTCTATCACGACGATTAAATAAGTTAGTTTAATATTTTAAGATATAAAAGATATTTTGTTTTTTTAGTTTTTTAAATATATATCTAATAGTAAAATTAGATTATATGAATCAGAGTATAAAATATGTATTTTATACTTATTGTACATAACATAATTATTAAATATGTACCCGCCTAACAAACGTAAGACAATGATATATAAAAAACGTAACTAAACACCAAAACTAAGTGTGCAAGCCTCCTTACTTCATAGTATTAGTGCAGTCATGAGCTCTCATTAGTGGCGCGCTTAATGGCGCTAAGCATGCGGGCGAGATCGCCTCCGCTCACTCGTTTGTTCCATTGTTGCTTACAACTGTATACACGTTTAACATTACGTTACGTACGCATTGTATTTGTATATGCAATGCAAGTGTACGTTATACGGTAATAGCGAAGTAGCCTGGTTTAATTAGAAATGGGCTTTAGGTGTGCTGGAGTGGAAGGACGGAGTTTGATTCCGTTTTGATATAATAGGCATATCAAGAAAAGCTGAAATTGATGATAATTTTGTAGTTGTTATAATGTTTTTTGTATTATTAAAAATGTTGATTTTGAACCTAGCCTTTTTTTGTCCAATCGGAAAATAGAAAAGCCACTATATAATACTTTTGTTAACTGGTGCTTACGTGGGGCAGGACACGATGTCATTCTAAGCGCGAATGTTCCGCGTTTGGTCACTAATAAAAGTAAAATGTGACACACAAAACTACGCGAAAAGTGAGAAGCAGTGTCTTGGTTCCCTAAGCCTTCTGTTCTGTTCCTTTTTAATTTAATGAAAATAAATACACGAACATCACATTCAGTTAGAAGTTACAAATATGCGATGACAATTTAGCTATAATAAACAAAATATTATAATTTCAAGAAATCAATACACCTTGTACAAACTTATACATTAACGTAAAATTAAATTCCACGGGAAAACAGTAAACGTGATGCATTTGACCGTATTTTATTTCACAAGTGCGAGCGAGCGTTAATGTAAGTTGCTATCGTATTTGCGATTAGAGCCCCTTCGTAGAGTGAGGGCGAGCTTTTTGACGCAGCCGGACATTATCGAATTAACAATATTGTGATTTAGTTTCTCTGTTTGAATGTTTAAATTTTGTATTACACTGTGTTTAGGGTAGTAGGTTCAATTATCACTTGTATTTTTTTTAATTATTGTAAATAAGGTTAATCATACTCACTTAGATTCACGCTGTATCCCGCATACGGCAGGGTAGGCAAAGGAAACTTGTGAACCTAGTGTTAAGACACTCCGTTCGACTTTCGTTACCCACTTTCCGCCAAATTTTAGGCATTGTGTGTTGTGTGACTCAACGCCGCGCTTTGCCGTGACCAGAGCGAAGAAATGAAAACATTAAATATTTAATTTGCAAATATTAAATATTTCACTTTTTCGTGTGGGGATCGAACCCACAACCTGTTATTTTTTTTTAAAGTCACACGCCTTACGCTTAAGCCGCTACAAAATTAGTAGATCATCAGAATAAAATAAATTAGTAAGTTGTAAAAATTACTGATATTAGTATGTAGTACTTAGTAGTTGCTCAGATACTATCCGCTATTCGACATCCAATTCCACAAATTCAGGCAAAATGCCAAGTAAAAAATATAGATTCTATGTTTTGTATGATTCTTATTACCATATGTGGTAAAGTAAGGATTATATTTGTTTTTAATGAGACGTATATTTTATTTAAATAACTAATTTTGTGCCAGTCGTGGCGTAGCGGCACAAATCCCCACCATCCCCACTCGAGGGAATGAAATATTTCATATTTTTAATTTAAATGTTTAATATTTTCATTTCTTCGCTCTGGTAACAAAGCAAAACGCGGCGTTGAGTTCCTCCTTCCAACACGCAATGGCTCAAATTCGGCGGAAAGTGGGAAACGGAAGTAGAACCAAGTTCCCTCTGCGTACCCTACCATGATCGTGAAGCTGAGTTGAGTTTAAATAAGTAATGAAGTAATTGTACATTGAAAACCACGACTAAAATTCCAAAAGTTCATTTTACATAATCTTGTCATAAGTCAGTCAATTTAAAATAAAAATGTAGTCAAGAACGATGACAGTCGGGGTCGTTAAGATTAGCTGAATCATTTCAAGAGACCGTCACCCCTATATCTTGCATATCAACTTCAACACCCTTTTGGAATAATTTGTATAATGTGCATAGTGTTAAGTTTATGATAAATAATAAGTTTTCTAGTTTTTATTACTTATGATACTCTATGATTATTATTATTTTACTCTATGATTATTGATATCAGCGTAGAATATGTGTGATCTAACTTTATGTGTGTATGTATTTTAAGGTAGCCTCAAAATCTGGTGATTAACGTTTTAGAATTTTATACTGTATATAAAAAAAGAATTGTAGGAAATATATTGAGGCCTGTCGTGGCGCAGCGGCACAAAACGTGTGACTGTAACCGATGGGTTGTGGGTTTGATCTCCACTCGAGGAAATGAAATATTTAATATTTTCAATTTAAATATTCAATGTTTTCATTTCCTCGCACTGGTACAAGGCAAAACGCGGCGTTGAATTCCGCCACTCAACACGCTATGCCTCAAAATTCGGCGGAAAATGAGGAACGGAAGTGGAACGGAGTGTCTTAACACTAGGTTCCCAAGGCCCCTACTAAGGCACCCTCGTTGACTTATGACGTCACATTTTTTAGTCTTCATATATCTTCTGAGATTTATAAGTTGGCAATATAGTTAATATTTTTACTGTCTTTAAAGTGTTGATTATTTATTAGTAATTTGCAAACGTAAAAAAATTTTAACGTAGAGGGATTGCAATCCACGCCTCTAGGACGAATCCCAACGTTAATACGTATCTACCATACGTTTTCTTAATAGGTACATATTTATACAGGAACTGCCGAACTTGATAGTAAGTATTTTTACGAGAAAACTGATTAAAATGAGTTTTTACCTTACGACGACAACTGGCACTTGGCCGTTACGAATGGCTTTGCCCTTAATCCTTAGACCTCTGGTTGGAGATCTACTTTCTAGACCTCTGGTTGAGATATACGTTAAAATCATAAGTTCAGGTTATTATAAACTTAATGTATGTGTTATTGCAGTTACAATATTTAGCATAAATATTTAAAACTACTTTTAGATTACATTGATCTAGGATCTCTCTACGTACGCCACAAAATACGTAAAAAATACTGTAAAGCTATATATTACTATAGCCTTATACAAAACCTTTGTAAAACATATTCCAGGAATGTACAAACTGAATCAACCAGAATTACCGTTAACGAATTCACGTAGGACATTAGAGAATATTTATCAAACACGATCTTACACGACACTAACTCGCACACAATCGTGTTTAAAAAGCCTAATCAACATGGCTTTTTCGGCTTGCAATCAAGCGAGCGAGTTTCCACAGCCACGGGCGGCAATCGGAAAAATATAATTACCAACATAATCCCCGTCAAATTGGATTAAAAATGAAAAAAAAAAAAAAACGTAGAAAGTGTTTTAGGGAGCGTCATTATTTTTTGCCGAGGGATCGGCTAATTACGACAGATGGATCGGCAGTATGTAATACGCTAATTAATCGATCGGCGTGATATCGCGAGAGGCTTTTTTTTTAATGCTGTACGAATTGAACTTGTTTGTGCCTTTTCATTGTGCTCAAGTACATTGGAAAAGGTGCAATAAAACCACTCGACTGTGTGTGCGGTGTGCGAACTGTGGGTTGTGTCGGATTTAATAAGTGTCGCTTGATGTATTTCAAAATTTATAATTTGTTATGAAAATAATTATCAATTGCCATTAAAAGTATTAATATGGCACTTTTGTAGAATAATAAAGTTTAAAATTCTTATTATAACTTATACTACGATTCTATATATTTGATTATTATGTATTGAAAGTGTAAAATATTTGCTTGCCTGTTTTTTGAATACATTGTATTAGATATATCAATATCTTAAAGTACGACAGAAATATATATCAATAATTAAGAAAAAAGATCTAACTTTATATTAAAACCCTATATTTAGATAAATAAATATTGAATAATATTTTTTCTCTACAAATATAAAAGAATTGTTCCTTGCTAAACTTTGATTTGACTAAACTGGAATTAAACCGAAAAATAGCTAAACTATTACATACACACATATGCACGAAGCCTTTCGTACAAACTGTTACACCAGATGTCCAGCAGCATGTGTTATAAAAATTGTAATATTTCAAATATACATTCACCCAGAAATTGGTAACAACCTATGAAGCGAAAGACATCAACAAGCAGGGGGGTGAATGGAGCCACTTTGGTACCCTTCTACCCTTCATTATAATAACCCGCACACAGACACTATCGATCCAGCCTATACACGTTTATACAAGTGATTAGTGTATTTAATTTGAAAATGCTAAGTAGTTGCCTTGTGTTGTGTTGCCTTGCTTGCCTATGTGTGAGTGTAGTGCCAACCCTTGCGATGTGATCGTAATCGTATAGCGATTATAATTTCTATTTTAGTTGCGATTTCGATAAAATAATTTATTGTTTCATTGTGGTAAAAGTAAAAGTAAGCATTTAATGTTTGTAATCATCAAAAATATTTATTTCTATAATTAAACTGTTTTTTAATTATATATGTATTTTTTTTAACTTTTCGTTGAATCTAAAATAAAATAATAAGCTAAGACATATTTCAAATTTATGAACACAACATTAAAAAAAATGACTGCCAAAATCAAAATAGTGCCACGTCTTGTCTTTCATAGTGAGGTGGGCAAAGACAACATAGTATCAATTCACTTCGTTCTTCAATTTTCACCAGAATATATAACATTGTGTTTTATATAAACAATCAAACATCGTTCAGAAAATATATTCCCTACATCAATGGAAAAATTGTAAAAATGTATTTCTTATAAAAATGATTGACTTGCAATATATATTTTTTATATTTTCTGTCACCGTGCGTTCGTATATTTACCAAAAACTAACCCTAATATGAAAATTTGTTTAAATAAACAATTAATTTATGTAAAATTCTGAAAGCACAACATTAGCAATTCGCAACAACACTTACACAGGAGTAATGACACGTCTGTCCATATAATCATAGAGCGACCATTACTTCGTCCGAATAGAATGACACCCAATGTGGATCTTGAAGGACAAATATTGAAAGGATGAATTTTGTTTATTATTATAATTATTAAGTATTTTTAACTGATATAAATTAATGAGGACTGACGTGGCACAGAGACACAAGTATGAGACTGTCAACGAGACAGGTTGTGGGTTCAATAAAAGCAAAGCGCGGCATTAGGTTACGCCACTCAACACGCTATGCTTCAAAAAGTCGGCAGAAACAGAAACAGAAAACTGTAGGAGAATCTGGGATTCTCTATTGGATAGTAGCTTTCACTTTGAATTTAATATCTTTATTAGAATCCACTAATCAGGAATACCTAGTTAGTAGGAGTATCTCGTACCATCAGATGATGATGACCAGATGTAGCAAAAATTGTACACATATTTGTTGGTTAATTATTTTTTGATCATTCCTACTTTAACGAGTTAAAAGTCGACTTAAAGCTATCACATCTTTTGATCAATAAGTTTTTATTATACCATAATGTTAATTGAATATTATAAATAATTTTCGCTAGCAAACAATTTCTGCGTCTCAATAAGGCGATCTGGCCATTTAATTGTCCATTAAATGAGCCAACCAGTTGTTATGAAGTAGATAATAAAAAAGGAGGCACAATTACGCAAATTGCCCATAAGAAAATGATTAAAGATGACATATACTTGTTCGTAATGAATATAAACTTACGTTTACAACTGTAATGTTTAATAAATATATTTCTGGGACAAAAATCGTGTGGTCACTCTACATTGGGGGGTGAAACTCTACGACATTAATTTCGTGAAATGAACCTAATTTACATTTAAATAAGGAGTCGCCTTAGCCGGGATAAGTTGTGAAACTAGCGACCGGGGTCTCTCTTTGCCCAAAGCAACTCGGTATTTCATTATTATAATTCAATTCGAACGATATAATTTATATTGTACTTGTAATATACCTACGTCTTTACCTATATATTATTGTATGAATCATTAAGACAGTTAATAATGGATATTGCGAAGGCTCTGGTGAATACGATATGATGGTGAATGACGTTCGTATTTTGTTTCGATTTACATTTAATAGAAGGTCTTTATAATGACGTTTATAGTTCTTATATATTTTTAAGCGGAAAATTTGGTTTTTATAGTTTATTATAATTAAAAACATATACATTTTAATTTAACTTTATGTTTTTTGGTAATTATTAAGTATTTAGTAAGTATTATCAAGCCAATCATCTTAATTGACTTTTACAACTACGCAACACTACAGTCGCAGGCAGTGTGGACATAGTAATATTAATATTAAAAACCTATTAACATAATTAGTAAGGAAAAAACTTATGCGCACAGTACTTTCAGGAAAACAGGTTGATAAAATTCGATCAAGCAATTTAATTTTGAGTAAATCGTACCTCAACATAAATAAGTGAATTATGAACAAGAATAGCAGTCACCGGGAAGTTTTAACAACGCGCTGTGCAATCGGACCGCGGGACGGGAGGTCATCAATAACAAAATTAAAAATACCCCAATTTGAATTTTAATTGCGTCCGATTATAATCGCGAAGCGCGGGTGCCCTCGGAACTTTTTTGAACCTCTTAAATAATTCATCTCAAAACTTGCTGCAACTAGTCCGAACCAGATCGAACCGGTTTAAGGCGGTGCGGGAGTAAGTTTAATCCTTATAAATTTCCTTTTTACACAAAGCAATATAAGTAATTAGCATAATTTCGTTGAGTAAATGAAATATGGTAATGAGGGGGGGCTCAACCCCTTCTTGGGTGGATGGGAGAGGGTGGAAAGGACCCTCAGTCGCATCCTCATTGATACTCGTCACCGCTCGATGTAGTGATGATTACAATTAAATTATCCGCCGTTCTACGACGGCCATTTTGTTCCGATTTGAAAACTTAGATTGTTAAATGTGTTTATATAGACGTCAGAACGAATATTTAAAGAAATATTATTTAAATTAAGTAAGTATATAAAAATTCTTCTAATTTGAAAAAAATAAAATTATCCAAATATTTTTAGATTTACATTTAAAATAAGTTTTGCGGAACGTAAAGCGACGTTTAATTTTAACGAATCGCAGCTTTCACCTAACTATACCTAACTGTACTTAGAATATTCGAAAAAGCTCACTCAATAGAAGTCCAATTAAAATCTAAGTGCTAATAAATTTCGAAAGGAATCGAACCGACGAATGCTTTACTTCGTGAAATGCCTCCGCGATAAAAGGTCTTCGAAAACACAATACCGCGTTTCTACCCCTCGTCTCTATGTAGGAAAGGGATGGCGATATCCAAGACAATATACGTGTGATAAAGACGGGTACCAATTGGAATTAATTAATTATAATTAAGTTTTAAGTTGACGCGCCGGTTAGGAGTAAGCGTATTTTCGTTTAGAATGCGTTTGTGTGTGTTAAATAGTTTGCGTGTGTTTAATATCGATTCGCTGCTATGGCCAGAGATAATGAGGGTAGGGCGTATTGTAATAAGTTTTTGAGCAGGATATTTCAAATGTTAACCGACTCATTTGAAAAATTATTCGCCTCTTTGGCGTTTCGAAAGAGATATGGCTAACTTGTTTGGTCGTGTTTCACTTGCAAATTACGTCATTTATGTTAGATAGGAGCGTTTGTTCTACCGCAGATTACAATATTGAAATAGGAGAATAATAATAATGTATTGCTTGCTTGTTATTTTTTTGAATCTCTATTAAAAATATATTTAATTTGAAAATTAACATAAAACTAAGTATATGATTTTCATATACTTTTCTGGTAAAAGTATATGAAAAAGTAACATTTAGTATTCCTAATATTAGAGCCAAAAACCATATATAAATAACATATATATAGATTTAGTTTTTTAAGTGACAAAAAATATTTTATCTTTTATATTTTTTTTATTACAACGAAAGTCGTACGATTTTTATAGTATTTAAATAAAATGACCTAAATAGGCGGGTAAAATTAGACTAATATACTTATTGGGCACTTGAGTGGTTTCATATTACACTTAGTAGATATAAAATTGAACTTAATCTCAGCTGATTAAGCAAAAGGCTGTTCAACCAGAGTAAGACAAATAAGTCACTTTAATGTCACATCAAAACAAAGCGCTGCGACGAGTTCCGTCACTGAACACGAAAGTGGGGAACGGAACAGAGTGTCGTAAACCTAGATTCCAGACAGTTTAAAGTATAGACAGAAGTTAGTTTAATTCTTTCAAAGAAGTATTTTTCAAAGAAAAGTTGTAGTTCATCTACATATTATTAGTGAGGCCTGTCGTGGCAGCAGCGGCACAAGAGTGTGACTAATAGGTGAAGCGTGTAACCAACAGGTTCTGGGTTCGATCCCCACTCGAGGATATGAAACATTTAATATTTTCAATTTTAAATGTTTTCATTTCTTCACGACAGGACAAGGCAAAACGCGGCGTTGAGTTCCGCCACTCTACACGTCCTGCCTCAAATTCGGTGGAAAGTGGGGAATGGGAGTGGAACGGAGTGTCTTCAAACTAGGTTCCGAAGTTCCCTCTGCCTATCCTGCCATGTGCGGGATACAGCGTGAAGCTGAGGGAGAGAGAGAGAGAAATCTATTATAGTCTGCATTATGTCCTATTTCTTCACGACAGGACATTTTAATTTATTATTTAATTAAGAGGTTTATTAATGCTTGTTAGTACGACAGTTATGGATTCCATTTACAATCTGGAAATGAGAACACCAGAGGGTAAAAAGATACAGCAAGGCGTTGGGTTCCAGTTAAAGATATGTTATACGAGGTTCCTTTTGCATCCTCTTAACATTTTATAAGCAAAATGCAGCGCTTATTAAATAATATATTTCCTAAGTACTTATCACAGTAGTGGTAACTTTCCTGTATTATAAGTATTAGATAAAAATAATAGTTATAATATGCTTGTTTTACACAACATTTAGCGTAGAGCCGACGCGACGCTTGATTACGTTTGAACACGCAACAAATTCGTATTTCACTTTCTTGATATGTATCGTGTTTTGTGCGTTATAGCAGTAGTGATGTTTTAGTTTATTTTTATCTTCTTTAGCTTCACTCTGTATCCCGCACGAGGCAGGGTAGGCAGAGGGAACCCGGGAACCTAGTGTTAAGACACTCCGTTTCACTTCCGTTCCCCATTTTCCGCCGAATTTGAGGCATTGCGTGTTGAGTTGCGGAACTCAACGCCGCTTATTACCATTTACCTTTTATCTTCTTCTCAATTAAATTTATATATAGGTTATCTGAAATCGAAGAAGCTGCTAATATTTTGATATCTTTATATTTTTTATAATATTATTCTACAATAAAGATAGATAAAGAAGGAAAAGATGAGGCCTGTCGTGGCGCAAAGGCAGAAGCGTGTGACTGTAAACGTGACAGGTTGTGGGTTTGATCCTCATTCGAAGAAATAAAACATTTAGGTAATATTTTCGATTTAAATATTTATTGTTTTCGTTTTTTCGCTCTGGTGCAAGGCAAAACACGGGGTTGAGTTCCACCACTCAACATGCAATGCCGCAAATTAAGCGGAAAGTGGGTAGCGGAAGTGGAACGGAGTATTTTACCATTAGGTTCCCAAGTTACCTCTGCCTACCCTGCCGTGTGCGGGTTACGGCGTGAAGTTTAATAGAGTATTTTTAAATTTAGTTTTTAAAATTTTCATTCCTTCGCTCTGGTAATAAGTCTAAGCGCGGCGTTTGAGTTTCTAACATACACACGAGAATTAGCTAACGTAAATAAAATTAAATTACAAAATTTGCTACAAATCAAACATTTTTTTTTGCCCCATGCATCTTCTTTATACAGCAAAGTAAACAGCAAATCTATAAACACAATGCATGCCAATCAAAGTTATCCTTAAGTTGACATTGTACCCACTACCCTATCGTTTACAGTCATACATAGCTTAACTGAATCACGATAAAGTCAAAAAATTTATTGAACATGATGAATTAGATTTTTATTATGATTTCAAACGACAATGCTATATAATATAATAGTGAAATGTTTTGAAATAGAAATATTATTTCCCGCACATAACTGTTTAGATTTTAAAAAATTAATATACATTTTTTCTATAATAAAAAAAAATATCTCGTTATACCTAAAAACGACGAAATAAAAAAGGACGTTGTTTAGAGCTATTGTTTAGAGTAATAATTGCTTTTTCTAGTACAGTACAATTAATTTTGTGAAGCGTACTTCTAAATTTGGTGGATTAGATTAGGTATAGTTTAGGCGTAATAACGCATACTATCCTTCTATTATAACAAAAATGGTAACGATTGTTATATTTTGCAAAACTAAATACTTTGTTACAATAAATATCTTTTTATTTGTCTTCGCGTATAATTTATTTTAAATGAAAAAAGAAGACTAATAACCAATAATGTTCACTATTTATTAGAGAACAAAGTGATAAAATTATATTACACTACTTCTATTTTATTTAAAATATACCTACTCAAAACCAATACAAAAAAAGCATTTCGAATCTAAAGCACTAACTATAGTGTCCTAAATAGCTTTTAATTTCACAATAAATACTTATTTTTTATAAAGAATACAGTATAAAATTATTAAAAATAAACATACTTGTATATGACTAAATATATAACACACATATGTCTATAATAAATCCGTTATCAAAGTCAGCAAGCACAAAGCTTATCAAAACGCGCAATAGCAAAAGGTTATCTGGATAGATATTAAGCCTTGCATGTCTCTAGTCCAGTTCCTCATCCAAAATCGATACCACCCTGTCCCCCTGTTATAGCGCGCTTCTAATTCGTGCCCCACGTATGCCGATCTTTGTCGTCTGGCGGATGTGAGAAATTTGGATGCGGGATTTTTGTATATTTTATTTATTTAATTATCTTATTTGTTTTAGTTTATGTTGGCAATTATGTATTTATTTATATAATTTTATTATTATTATTTTTGATTTCAGGATATGCAGAAGGTATTTAAGAGAGATATACAAGTCAGTTACGTTCTTACATTCTGTGTAGTACGTCGCGTTCACATTGTCCTTAGAATAAATAAAAATAAATATAGTGACCATTACTATATAAAGCTGTTGTTCTGTGTTATTAGTTATTACTATAAAATCAGAAATAAAGAAATAAACATTTAAAATAATATTTAAATAAAATACTTGTACCTATTACATTGCTTATTGACGAAGTTAAATTGATTTTTGTTAACATATATAGAATGTAAAACCTATGAGTGGAGCTTCAGTTACTTAATTTTTCATACAAAAAAACATGAACCAAAAACTTATGTCTTACAAACTTCGCTCTTAGTAGTAAAAAGTTTTTACCAAAAACTGCTGCAGAATACATATTTTTTTGCTAAAAAAGATTGTAATAATAAAAATTAATTGAAATAAATACGCAACGCAGTGTTCAATTTCTATGTAAAACACCTCACGGTAACTAGATCCATTGTTAATTGCACTACTCCTAATTCGTAGACAGATCTTTGTGTCGACCGTAGGAGTGCCAAACGTGGATGCGGTATTTTAAGATTAAATACAAGTTAGATAGAGAATTGAATTGAATTGTATGTACTTTAGGTTTCGTTCCAATTACTAGAAAATAGAATACAACATTTCTTTAGTCTATATTTGGCATTAGAATATCTAGTTTCTTATGACAGTGACATATTAGAAAAGCTGTTGAGAGATCCCTCACTTCTATTTGTAATAGTAAAATATTTATAATATAGTTAAATAATGCAATATATGCAATACTTTATAATATTTTTGGTTGTATAACATCTTCGTGTAACTGAACAAACTATAGTTGCAACAGCTTCAGTTTTCACTGAAAATTTTCTATTTCAGCATTGTATATTATCATTACTTTTGGAAAGGTTACTGTTTTCATGATAAAATCATAACAAAATATCAGTAGAACAGATCGAAGCCTAAGAGCCGTTAACAATTTTTTATCAAATAACCATGGCATATGAGGAGGCTTGTTGTGAATAACTTTATATACTTACAACATCTATCTACATTGCAATCTATTATCAATAATGTAGCGTTAAGTTCCGTAAAATAATACACAATGGATAGTACCTAAGTGGAATGCAAGTACTGAAAACAAATGAAATGCGTGAAAATAAACAAACAAAAATCCCAAATGAAAAAATCTAAATCACGTAAAACTCTTAAAAACAGTGTGACAAGTAAAAGTAAAGTGTGCGGAACCAAGTGGCGCCTCGGGCGTCTAACGCTCACGCCGAATGCTAATAAAAAAAATATAAAAAAATCTAACAAGTGCGAAGAGGGAAATGTAAAGGATCCTGGAGGGTTGAGAGTGCGGCAGATACGACGGATTAGTACTTACATAATGTAAGTATAATTTAAGTCTAGACTATTTTTATGTAAAAATGACTCACAAAATATTTGTCTATTTTTTAATTCAGCATATTTGTTTAAGTTTAAAAATAAGATTTCGAAAGATAAATATATTTCGAAATCTGATTTTTTTTAACTAAGGATTTTATGTGTTTGATATAAGAACCCTTGTACGTGTCAACAAAAGAAAAGAAAAAACACATTACTTGACCACAATACCTATAGGACAAATAAATTCAATATAATTTACAAGATTACTCGATATTTAATTCACCATTCTGAACTATCTAAATCCTAGATATTATATCTAACATTCAATAAGAACTAAACAATCCAAGCTCAGCATAATCGTATAAAAATAAATCAGAATCACAAGCGTTTCACACAAAAATCCACGAAAAAGCCAAAAAGGCGAACGAACACATCTAAACAATGTAAAAAGAACAAGAGTTGGTTAACTGAAGTCGGTAGTCGGAACTCGGAGTTAACGCGGTAGATGTAACCGACCCTAAGCACATATTTGTTCGCGCCACGTTTTTGACGTTCCTACAAGGATAACTTTTCTTAGGGTTGTTACGTGCGATTTTTTTTTCATACTTCACACATTTAGATGTTTTCAACAGTGTATGTAACGTAGAGTTTTTACTTTGGTTTTTAATTGTCGCTTATTTTAAGAATACTGCGGGACTCAACAAGGCAGTCGAACTAAAAAGTACAATCATAATCATCATTATTTTTTTTTGTAAATTCTACTGCAGCAACCATAAGGCTTTAACGTTCACTGATACAGTGATATATATTTAGGGGTGCCAAATTACATTAAAACAACTTTAGATATTTAAACTTTTTATATTGAGTATTTACACAAGCTTTTACAACTACACGACGTTAGGTAGTAATTATTTTAATTACATTTTTTACATTACCGCCGTAGTCTCGTTTTTACTTCACCTCTAATTACTACTTTAATTATTCAAAAGGTCAACAGTCTGATTATTTAAAACTGATCTCGACCGGATCTGGGCAATGCTAATGTTCAATTGATTATACAAATTATCTCAAGTCTAAAATTTTTAATACTAGCTATATAATTGCTTACTTGCCTTCAATGAAACTATAATATTAGTGCCGCTATCTGCGATAAGAATGTAAATGCAGTCGTTAAAACAATTAAAATTATGGCTACCACTTATCAAAAGTGGCGGCAACATAAAACACGTGAAAGAGCCGCAAAAACCTCGTTAATCTAATTTGCACGTATCAAACAAGTCGGTGCGCGACAACCCTAGCGAAGGCAATGAAAAGTCGGTTAAGCTAATGTTATCGAGAAATAAAAATGTATAATAAAATACAAACACGCCGCGTGAGGAAACAATTTGCCGCAGGAGACTGGAAGATTTCGTGCCGCTAACAAACTAGACTTAGCCTACGAAATAAGACTCTAATGCTGTATTATAGAGTCCAATTTACAACGCCGTAGTAATGTAGAAAATTCCTTAAATTTTCTCAACAGTAACACTAACGTTTGAGCTGTATGTTATAGCGCTAAGGCTTACAGTTGAATGGCGGACTATGTCGGCTATTCAGGAAGAAAAGAGAGTTTTCCGGCTCGTCGGGGCGTCGTGACATTTGTGTTAAGCGGGCTGAGGGAGATCCATTCATAAACGCTCACCAAGCAAGCTTCTATTTGTACGAAAACTTGTTGTGAATAAAAATTAAATTAGTTTGTCGAAAATTGTAAATGGTGCTCTAGGCAGAGCGTGGATATTTATTATACAACTTAATACTTTGTTACAACTCATCTCATCACGCTAATCGATTAAATCAAACAAAAACAACGATAAAAACTAATGCAAAATATACTTAAATAAAAAAGAGATATAAGAAATGCAAACTATCTGCAACGTCTGTGGTTGAACCGAGCACGAGCTGTCAACGAAGAAAAAGACCATGCCCCCGTCGGAGTTCGGAATCGGAGTATGTTGTTTTTTCTAATGGGGCTGCAAGGACACGCTTACGGCGCCACCTGTTGCGCGGGTCACGTGACTTTTTTGCTCCAAGGACGCGCGCCTCCTTCGCTCATTCATGGGCGGCCGCCCCCGCTCCTTGCGGGGGTTAGACATTTTTTGTTCCCCCACATGAACCCCGAGGGCTTTCACCTACGTTTTCGAGGTCACGGCGGGATATTTCAGTGTTTTGTTTGTCGTTTTGCTGCGCCTCAACTTTGTTTAGGATTTGCGGATTCTCCTTCACTGAGCTGGCGGTTGTGGGCCATTGACTTACACCGCGTGTGTCATACAAATTGTTAACTTGAGTTGAAATTGTGCCCGTAGCCAATTCTGTACTTACATTTAAAATCGTTAGACGATTAGTTACAAATTGTAAATCTAAATTTATCTGTTGATGTGATGTGAAACTGTGAGAAAAATATTAACTCTTGGTATTTCGTCTCGGAAATATTTTATTGAAACCAGAAAATTTTATCACCAGTAATAATATAAATAACATAAGTTTAGAAAAACCAACAGTTCGTAAGACGTTCTTTAACATTTCATACTTGGTTAAACATTTACGATCTTTTCGTAACAATTTTATGTGGAGAGTCGTATTGAGTAACATGTCAGACTTTGGTGAAAGATTAATTTCAAGTGGATTACTCTGTCATGTGATAGTTATCGATAAAACGGTTACCAGAGAAGGGTTGATAATAACCTGGAATGAGGAAAGTTTGTTAAAAATTGGGGATTAATCATATAAATCCTTTTTCGGTAGAGTCCGCCGAAAAACTGGTCCAATTTTCTCGATAGATCATCGTCGATAAGTTTAAAGAAATATAGTTCATTACGGCCACTATTATTAGAATTAACCAGATTCTAATTAAACCCCGTCCTGATAGTGCACCGTGGAGCTGTAGACTGCGTAATTTACATTAATCCAATAATTGCATGGAGGTTTCCTAGTTAGAAATTCAAATGAGATGATGTACTGTGGGGGGAGGGCGGTCTTTAGGGAGGAGGCGAGGAAACGGTGCGGATAACCTGCGATTATCTGATCTACACACACCATTATCGCAGTTTTTCAACCGAAATCTTAAACTGCTTGTAACTTTACCATAGCGTAATTTTGTTTCGTGCACTAATGGTATCATAGTTGGGGTAACGTTTTTTGTTCTTTCTTAAAGTACCAAGCGCTTTAATTTAAGAAATCTATGTTAAGTGTGATTAGTTTTCGGTAATAATAAACTATTTTTATGTTAAAAAATAAATCTTATTTTGTATTTTATAAATGTGCTCAAATATATTTACTCGTATTTATTACGTTAAGATTCTTCGTTAGAAGATATTCTTCCCACAAGATGAGTGAAGGTAAAAAATATATTTAAACACTTCTGTCCTTAACTAATTTTACTGGAAAAAAATCAAACATTCATTATTTTATTTCGTCGAGTGGTGATCAAACTCACAACCTGACACGTGACTAGAATTTAAGATAGCATGTTTACCTCTATTTAAAGACATAATTTTAACCTGATAGATATTGTAATAATAAGATGTAGTTTATAAATGTTATATTACAAATAATAACTATATCTCAAATGATTACAAGTGTAATTTAAATATTATTAAGATATATCTAATACAATATATATAGTAGACGACAATAGTACGAATTATAGTAGCTGTAACGGAGGGACTTGATTAATTAAATTGCTATGGTAATGAGCGTCGGGGATTTTTGGTCGATGCGTAGTCTGAGCTAGGCGCGTTTATTCAAACTTCTACAAGATGACGGAATCGAATATATAATTATTTTTGATCATTTTATTATGAATTATATGAAATAATATTATTTATACTGGTATTTTTTTGGTGAACTTTTGATGACAGTCACTACAATACTTTGATTACAACAGTATTTATTAATGATACACTGAAAATTTAGTAAATATATAAGTTAAATTACTAAATCATATTTAATATTAAATAACGTTAAGTTACAAATTCAATTTCCTATATTGAGCATTTCAATACAGTTTGACCGATTATAACGCCGTGGCTTAATTTTGAGCGTAGTAAATCATTCCATTATCCCAGTTTCGTTTATATAAGAGGTGCGCATTAAATGTTACATACAATGATATTTGTAGATCGATAATTTGAATATAACTACGTATAATAGGGTAGGCAGAAAGAATGAAGTGTCCAGACTCTTTGTTCTCTGTTTTCCGCCTCGAAAGAGCAATTTATGTTATTAGAAAAAGAAACAATTTAAAAAATATATTTTGCTCCCTCAATAAATTGTTACTATTGCGTTTTCAGTCAACTGCGATAAGATGTATATAAACTTAAAAATACTAAATAAGTAAATATGTATTGTTCATTGAAACTTACATATAATACTTCATATAATAATGGAATATTTTTAATATTTTATTTCAAATCTTTTAATATTTGATTCTTCGAGGAAACGATTTAATGTTTTCATTTCTTCGCTATGGCAGTGGCGCAAAGCGGCGTTTAGTTCCGGCACCCAACATACAACTCCAGAATTATGCTGGAAAGTAGGGAAACTTCTCAATGAGAACGGAGTGTCTCAACACTAGCGTCCCAAATTCTCTATCCCTACCCTGCGGGGTACAGCGTGAAGCTAAAAAATACAGCAATATAATTTCCTAGCCAACACAATAAGAAAATGGCGGACTGTGTCGGAATTTGTTACACTTGCGGTTTTGCTATCAATAATTTGTAAATTGTTTTTTAGTAGGCATTAGTTCACTTGGTAATATAATTGTTGTTTCGTATTCAACGTCAATATTTTATAAATAATATAAGCTTTGTCATTTGTTGTGGATAACTGTTATTTATAACCGGAATGTTTTATGATATGATTGTTTCTATTTAATATTAATTATTAATCAATTTGTGTTAGAAAACATTGTGTGTTTGTGTGATATTTCATAATAATTAGAAAAAAAAAGAAATATTAAAAGAAATTAATTAAAAATATGCCGAGATCGTAGCGTTTGGCGCTCCGTTCTCTCTGCCTACCCCGCTAGGGATATAGCGTGAAGCTAAGTAAATAAGTAAGTAATTAAAAAAATATTTTTTCTATTTAAACCTATATTTTTCTAGTTTAACGTTCGATCACTTGTGGTTTGCAAGATATTTTTTATATAGCAACATTAAAATATGCAATCGGTTAACTAATTTGGATAACAAATAACTGAAATACATGAAATTGTCCCATTAAAATTTATAGGGTAACCGTACCAATGATTGACCGTCTAACCGAAACGCAAGGAACAGGGTGGAATGAGGCGACGTCGACGCCTTAGTAATTTCCGAAATCGCTTGTCGACAATCAGCCTAGTGGTGCGCTCTGCAAAACGAACGAATAATTAGATCTCGATCCTTATCTAATAGTCATGATTGTCACTTGTTTTTTCACTGCATTTACGTCCGTCTGGGCCGAAAAATGGTGTAATTCTCGATTTGTCGCTGTTTTTTTGGCATTATCTTTACGTTATAACAAAAATGTTATGTTTATTTAAGATGTACATATGAAAGGTGATTTAAATTGTATATAGTTTTGTTTTATATTAAAGATTTAATTGTATATGTGCAAACTTAAAGAGTAATTAATTGTTTTTTGTAATTAAGAAACATTTAAATTAAAATTGAAATTAATGTCACAAATTTCTTTTATTCGACCTCACGCTGTATCTCGCGTATAACAGGGCAGGCAGGGACATACTACCGTTGTCCACTTGTTATCGTGGCATTTACGTTTTAATTGCTTAAGTTTTATATTATATAACCTCTATTATTTTGTTTGTAATGGTACATAATAGAAAAAAATATAAAAGTTATAACGAGGTAGTTTTGTTTTAGCGATGGTAAGACTGAAATCACTTGTCGGCAGTCGACTAGTGATGCACACTCAACGAAAATTGAATAATTAGATCCCGATCTTTATCTGATTGTAATCCCTCTTTACTAGCTACGTTGATGCTGTCAAACACTATTTTATGAGAGAAACGATCATTTTTGAAAAGACTGAGGAATTAATTTGATTTTTTTGAGTTCGTTTCAAGACGGAAAATCCAAATCTTGTACGTGCCTGTATTATTTTAGTACATATTGATGAATTTTGTATCTTTTTTTTCTTTATTTTAATGCTATGCGACACATATATTTTACGCTCAGTAAAATTATTAATTACCAAATATTTACCTACTATGCCAAATATTATACTATACCAAACAAGTTTTTGATACTAATGTATTTTTTTAAAAAAAAATCTATTATTCTTGCAATCCAAGGTTTTTTTATGAATACGAATAGGTATATTTTTTCTGTTACATATACTATAATCAGTAGGTACACATTTTTGTATTGACATAGACAATGTGCAACTTGTAGATCTAATTGTAAAATTATGATTTTTCAAATATTTTAACTATATCATATCTTTCTTGGTTATTCTTTATATTATAATCACTTAGTGGCAATATTTGTAGTTAGATTCTTTTTTTGTTTTTATAGCGTTTTTTTTATAAAAAAAACAAAGACGTTTGTGCTTTAGTGTTTATCGTGGTATTATTCGATACATCAAGTATAAGCCGTCCGTCGACACCAGGCAATCAGAAATATAATTAGATTGAGGCCGACGCCTAATTGTGATAGTCTCAAGTTGCGAGCCCCTAGATACCAGCCGAGCTGGGCGCATTGACAAAATCAATAGTTGACCTATCGTGTGACCCTTAAGGACAACAGAAAACTTTTATTTAAAATTCAACTAAAACAACAATTATTTATATGAATTTGTTACATTAGGCTAAAATTTTGAGATGCAGCTGTTATGAGAAAAAAATCGTAAGTATCCAAAGAAACCAGTAATTTTGCGAGTTTAAAAGTTATATTTCAAATAGCGATCTAATATAAAATTGGTAGTGGAAGTTCGTTACTTCATAATACAATGGTATGGCCTCCCATAAAAGTCGGCCGTTAAACAAGATAGGCGGCCCCGAACCGATAACTGTTCTTTCAACCGCTAATCACCCCATGAATCCAGGCGAACCTACGGACAGTCCGTCATAATTCCGAACTTCAAAAGTAATACCATCAACTCGGTGTTAACTTAATTTGAGTCACTTTAACAAGTCCAATTAAAGGAATTTGTGTTTCTCTTATCTTCAATATAACATTGAGCATAATTTCAAATTATATTTCAAACTTTCCGATAATGAAGGGTGGTAGGAGAGGGTTGGGGCGGGCGGGTGCGGCACTTCGCTTATTTCATTAGTTACATAAATTCTGCTATTGAGGATGGCTGGCAGAAAGGGGACGGTTTACCCTTATTACTTGAGTCTCCTTATCAATACAATTATTAATATAATAATATTATTATTGTAATAATTTCAGAGCGAAGTGGAAAGAGGAGTCGTAGCTTAACTTTGCCAGCAATAAAGGGTGGCGAGAGATAATGGAATGGAAAACAGTTTGAAGTTTTATTGGAAAATTGGTACTTACTAATTGGTAGCATTATCGATCTATTAGCGACTTGAAGCGGATGAACTAAATACGTATTTTTTAAATTACTTAACTGCAAGATGAATACTACGTTGAAATTGATATGTAGATTCACTCTAGTTATGGTCATCTTACACTTCATTTGTTTTAAATAGTATAAAAATTAAAATAATATTCGTAGCACATGATATTGCACGATATTGCAATTACAAATATAAATACCTATTATCTATTTTTCTCATTCTAAATGTATTTGGTTTTCAAATAAAATTCAGAAGATGGCCACTATTAACTTATATATGTTAAACAATATAACCACATAGTTAGTTACGTATCATATATCATTTAATATAATATCAGCATCGTGATCTAATGAAACCTCTCATATATAGAAATTGAAACTAGGTTGAAGGTAATCCGGTCCCCGGAGACCCATAAGTATAGCCATAATTCCTAAGGGCCACGTCTCATTATAACACTAATACAAGACTCATCCCGAAGTTACGGTGAATACATTAAAGGGTTCAATCCTTACTGATGAGACATCGGTCGGGTGGGGCGCCTCCCCGGGCGGGGTCGCTTCGGGCACTGGCCTGGCCAGGGGGAAATAAGGCAGGCATTATAGGAGATAGCGTTCATTTACATTGTCCAATAACTCCAAGTAGTGTCCGAGCGAATATTAGTTTATGGCATGCGGTGTTTCTCGCTGCCACGTAACTATGTATACTAACAAACTTCCAACGAACTGTACGTCCATGACATTTTTTTCTAACGAAAACCCGAATAAAGTCGGCCTTCGTAATTAATTCGATTTGGTTTTAATTAACGGAACGCCAATTTCAATACGAAAAAATTAAAGTCTCCAAAGACTTTCCGATTACAAAACGTCGGAATATTTCGATGAAGTTTAAAGGAAGTGCTCGAGATTGATTATTTATTTTGAAATTGGGTTTTGGTTTGGGCTGTGCTAGCTAGATAATAAGACGGGGCAACGTACGCACTGACGGAAATATACGACGTTAGTATCAGACAGTGGCATGCGGAGGACGTGCCTCCACGTTGCGAGACCGGGTTGGAATATTTCAAGTTTTGTACTATATCCTGTCGTAACTACACAATGTTATTATGTAACTATTGCTCTAATAAAATTTGTAACTTATTTATATAAGACCTTGACAAAAAGCTACATTCAAATAGTTAATATGTCAAATGTTTTACAGAACAATCTAAACGAAAAATCCTAATACATTTTAATCATAATTTTAAATATTGCTTTGATATATGATCTTTCATTAAAAACAGTACCTACATATCTAAATGCATACAATATCAAAGTATCAGTATGTTATACAACATTAAAATCAAAACTACAGTACTACAATCGGAATAACATAAATTCACCAACCCTAGCCTCAGCCCATATAAATACCCAGAATCAAGATGTATGTATAAACACACACGCACGTAGTCTTCCTTCACAACCGTACAAAGGGTAGGCTTTATTCTCATTCGGTACGGAGATGCACTATCCTAATTATTGAGAGGCCAGCAGCAAGACTCGGAAAGCTATTGTTTGAGAAAGGTAATATTATTATCGTGAATGCTACGTTTATTCCAGTTTTGGATAAAACATTAACACGTTCTTGGAATAGGTCCTAGTAATATTGTTTGTAAAAGGGAATCAGTCTGATCTAGATGAGTGAGTAATTGAATTGATAGTGCCTTTAGAGCTGTTGCTATATTTTTTTATCATATATTAAATATGTTGTATGCTTAACGCTTATAAGTAGAGATAAGAAGAGTTTTTGAAATAAAATTTATTTTTAAAAGAATATTTAGTAGTTTGAGGCGCAGGGTCACAATGAGCATACGACTGTAAAAAGCGACGGTTGAAGATTCGATACCCAGGAAGGGGCAATGAAATATTTAATATTGTTATTATTTTGCTCTGTTTATGAGGCAAACGCAATGTTAAGTTCTGCCACTAAACACTCAATGCCTCATTTTGCAGAAAGTGGGGAACGGAAGTTTCTTAATAGAGAACGGAGTGTTTTAACAAGCTCCCGGGTTCCTTTTACCAACCCTAAGTATATTAAGGTTTATATTGAGTACGAACTTTTTTTCAAGTTGTATACCAGCGTAAAATTAAAAGAAAAAAAAATCTAAACATTTTTATTTCAAGCTACATAAACTGACACAATAAATAGCTTTATAAAAGCTAAATACACTCAAAATATCAAATTAATTGGAAAAGCCATAGATTTTAGTATTTTTAAGCGGCAATCTAGTGGGCAGTAACATTTTGTAAAACGCCTACATGTCAAACGTTCGTCATATGTTGAAGTTAATTAAAATCTTAATACTTTTTTAAGAATATACCTAATGTACTTAAAGTGTTAAATCTAATAAATATAATTTATTTTTACAATACAAAATAATTGTTATTTTGTATTGTAAAAATAAATTATATTTTTTATGGCGTATTGGCTTTATTAAAAACTTATTGCATTCCCATATTATTATTTTTATATTAGAATTTAAAAAAATATGACGTACATACACTTGTAACAATATTTCTACTAACAAAATGACAGTTAATTTTAAAAATAAAAAAAATATACAAAAATTTTAACGTATGTACTATTGGTTCACATTTTGCTAAGCTTTATAAACAGTACATTCAGTTAGATATTCGAAAATCGCGTAAGCTATCTTTGATTGGATTTCACTTAAAAGAAGAGATGAGCAATTGAAACATAAGTTATACATAAGCGAAAACGAAAGCCACACAATTTTCGCAGTCGATCATAATTCTATCGTAGGACGTCGTCTAAGCATAAATTCATACGTGGCCGCACGCACGCATCGTACCGTCAAATAAACTGGCAGTTTAATCAAAGCCATTAGACAAGTGAGCCAAACACCGTCAACCGACGTAAGCTGACCCGTGAAAGTTAGCCCGGCTTAAAGTAACGATAGAAACGTGGAGGGCTCTAATAGATGGTGGGTGGCGTAGCTGATGCCTTTAACGCCCTGCTGGCCGTTGACCAACGCCAGGAGGCGGGAGGCCATGCGTTCCTAATAAAGATGGCGGAAACAACATGGCCGTTTTGGCGGAGAAATTTGGAGGAATTATGAGAAAACGTGTAGCTCAGCTTCTGAGCTAGATTTTGAGCTACCCGGCCGTGTAGCCTTTACGAAACATGACTTTACGGGTTGCACGCTGTATTGTTTAAATAACAATAAAATTGTATAGTTTTACAAGGTTTCACTAGAAATATCAATTTATTTCGTCATTAAGTATTAAATGAGCAGAACACGCTTAATTAAAGATATAATCACACAGTACTGTTAACTAAGCCAACCCAAACAGCATTTATCAAATTCGTCCCATACACATTACACTGGCCGATACAAAGCCATAATGAGAGGCCACCGCGTGTACAACTTACCCCGTTTTCCCCTTAAATTATTCAGGAGAGAGTAATCTTATTACATTTACATATTAATCAACGGATTTTAATTATCCACCTTCCCCACCGCGCCTTGATAATTTGCCTTCAAAATGCGACTCGCCTCGATTAAGGACCTATGCAGACTTCAGTTAAGACACTCGAACATATCGCTATAGTCGACCTACAACATGTTCGGTACACATGATTCAATATTCCTCTACTGTGTTGTGGGAAATTAATATATTCTTCTTAATTATGAATATGTCGAATAATAATCACCATGTCTTTCAATATTGTATATATATATTTTTTTTTGGGCTGGGACGAATATGAAAGATATATATTATACATATATTTGTGTGTGCTGTGATGCGATTAGAAGTATTTGATTATTTTTTATTGCTTAGCAAGATAATTTTCTTGTAGAAATATACAGGTATCGTTTATTATGAAAATTAAATATTTTTACAAGAAATACTTTAATTAATTAAAATTTATAAATAATATATTTCAGTCTAATATTTAATATTAATCTAGCGTCTACGCAATCCTTAAAGACGTATGTATTTGCGATATAACTTTCCTCAATAGTTTATTTGAATTAACAATTCTATGTTCAAAACTAGTTATAAATTATGAATGAATTATTCATTTGTAATTAAACTTACAGTGATGATTTCCCGAATCCCAAAACTTACCTGAAACAAAATAGATAATTAATTAGAATAAAATATTAAAATATAACAGTAACACAAACATATATTATTAGTACACAATATTTTTTAACTTCACACTGCATATCGCATCTAGCAAAGAAAAAGGGCAGACGGATCCTGGCAACCTAACGTAAAGATACTCCGTTCTTCTTATGACAATTATGTCAATCACTTTACTGGATTATGGAGGCATTGCGTGTTGGATGACTCAACATCTCTTTACTAGAGTAGAAATGACAATATTCATTACTTTCTCAAGAGGGAATCGAATTCCCAACCAGTCACACGCTTGTGTCCCTATACCTTATTGTACTTTACGTGTTATTTTAGTATCTAAGAAATGAGGTTTGCAGTAGTAATAAAAAATATAACTCTTTGACATCATCTTGATCACCTTATTTTATTGTATTCTTATTCTTATTACTACTTATTTTTATTAATACTACTATATAAAAATCCATTGACAGAAATCTTTTTAGACTTAAAAATAAGTACAAATGGTAATACCTAAGACAAAGCGCGGCGTTGAGTTCCGCCACTTAACACGCAATGCCTCAAATTCGGCGGAAAGTGGGGAACAGAAGTGGAACGGAGTGTCTTTACACTAGCTTCTCGGGTTCCCTCTGCCTACCCTGCCTCGTACGGGATACAGCGTGTAGCTGAGTAAATAAGTACAAAATGAACCGAAAATATACAAATAATTAAGATTATTAATGGGCAAAGTAGAGAATTGAGTGACTATGCACTAATAATAATTTGTAGTTTTAGAATTATTACCGGAAAAAATTGCAAGAAGTATATCTTCTTAAACATAAAAGCACAAAGTAAAAGGAACAAACGGAGGTGCAAGTTTAATCAGCACGCTCATTTGTATGACGGTGGAGGCAACGCATTACGCACTGAACGACCGTTGGGCGGGGACAGTGGAACATTGATATATTATACGGCTACCAGCCTCCAGGCACTTAGTAAGTTGATGCAAATGAAAAGGATATTTTGAAAATTAATCAGGTTTTTTTTGTATTAATTTTAAGATGTAAGTAATTAAGTATGGGATCTTTTCTGTCGTTGCTCAGGATTTAATAATATGTTCTTTTTTTTTGTATTATAATAAATTTGTGTAATAACTTTAATAATTACAATGTACTAAGATTGATTGTGGCGCAAGAGCGTAATAAGCGTACGACTGTCCACGAGGTATGTTGTGGATTCCATTCCCAGTCGAGGAAATATTTAATATTGTTATTTTCCTCGCTCTGATGCCAAAGCAAAGTGCCCAGTTTGAGTTCCGTCACTCAACACGTAACGTCAATTCTGTGGAAAGTGGAGAACGGAAGTATATTAACAACTGGCCACTGTGCTATGTGTATTATACAGCGTAGAAACTAAAAAAATAACAATCACAGATTTTTTTTGTCTTATAACGAAGTAGTAACGATTTTTTTGTTTAAAATCCAACGTCAGAGCTTAGCGATAAACAGAGCGACAGTGTCTTAATATTTTATATTAAAGATCTACTTGTTTATAAGTTCAATGCGTACAATCCAGTGAGGATCGGCAGAAACGTGAAAATTACTTGAAGTATCAGCTTCAACCGAATTTAGATTTTACGTACAAACTATCAACAATTTTAATCCGCTAAGTTAGTTATCGAATGTAAAATTAATGTATGCTTTAGTTTGCTGTCTACAGTAAATCTATGTAAAGAACGGTGCTCTTATTTTTTTGTTAATTGAATAAAATCCTAGATCACTCCAAAAATTTAGTTACCAAGCATCTATTTATAAACAAATTCAAACACAGTACACTACGCTATATCAAATTATTTTTAATTATTTTTAACTCCTTTATAATTGTAAAGTAAAAAAATCACCAATAGAAATATGTTATGACTTCGAAAATGCACTATCTTTTATAATGTGTGCGATATTTAAATTAATATTCAAATTTAAGTGACGTTAACAATAAAGTAATAGCCTTGAAATGCTTTTATCGTGGTCATTTCAGTATTATTATATAAATGCGGTAATAAAATAAGTCTAGACAAAGCTTTGACTCACTTAGCTCTAACAAAGTTCTCGAATTATGCAGAACTATAAAAACTTCTTCAGTTATTGCAATATAATGTGTTGACGTGGCTTTGTTGTATACAATTTACAAGGAAGTCGGGGGTACAAATTCCTTATGATTTTGTTTCTTCATCATATAATACGATACTAGATGTAATAACAATTTCATATCCTGGTTTCTTATTTTAGCCAAATTAAAAATTATTTAGGACAAGTTATCTTTTTTCAGTATTGTATTACAAGAATTAAGAGTGCACTTAAAGTGAACAGAGTCAAGATCAGAAATTAGAGGAAACTAGTGATGTGCCACTAAATTCTCTGTCTATAATTTTTATGAGAAAAGATCGATATAAATTTAAGCTGTGGAAACTTTATTGGTTTCTGTTTTAATTGAAGTGTGTTATTAGTAATTTTTTTAATGTACTGTTTGTTTCCCTTAATAAATAAATAAATAAATAAAAATACAGCGACAAATTAATATCAAACGTGTTTTAGCTTCACGCTTCGTCCTACACTATAACAGTATATCGCTTTGTTCCCAAAAAACGCAGAATTTTAAAGATATTGTGTGTTGTGTGGCGTAACATAACGCCGCGCTTTCTCTTATTTAATCATCGTCTTTTGTCATATATAATCGTCCGTTGTTAACAGTTTCTGTTTATAAGAATATTCGCATGCTACATTAGCCTTAACAGTTGTAATGTACTCGTTGGCCAGTAATGCAATTATAATTATTTAATATTAATTAACAACAACTACTATTATAACAAGAAACACTTAGAAAACTAACCAATTATTTATTACCATATATAGAACTTTAGTGCAAAGCATTGGCACGTGACTTGTAATTAATAGAATATATTATATACGAATGTTGTAAGAAGTTTCAATAATATACATTTAAGGAAAACGTTAAAGTTGAAATGTCATTTTTATTTTTAATATGGAATATATTTTAAAAATATATGGTATTTTACTATATTTGGTTTGAATGTTAAAAACAAATGAGTATAAAATTCTGTACAGATATTTTTTTTTATAATTAACTAACAATAACATTTATGAAGGTATTTAAAAAGAATTGAACATAAATTAATAATGTTAGTAAGCCCCTTTATACATTTTCTCACACAGTCGCTTTCGGCCCTTATTGGAGATAGCATGCTAAGGTGATCGGCAGAAGATTGAGACCGGCAATGTCTAAATGGGAATAGACTGCCTTAATACTAGGTTCATAGATTCCCTCGCCATGGAATATGCCTGCTATATATGTAAAATAATTTATTTCCCCACGTAACTTAACCTTCAATCGTCGCTCTTACATTCTGCTGTACAACTTCAATTAAGAAAAAAAAGATTTATTAAATTTTCACCTTCCTTTTAAATAACAATATATTTTTCTAAGCCTAATTGAGTGTGTCTATTTTTTTAGTTATTCCGCATATGACAGGGCAAGCAAAAGAAACTTGGGAGCCTAGTGTTAAGACACTTCGTACGTTGCTGAACTGGCGTGTTTATGTTCTTGGACTCATTTTGAATTAATTTGATAGGTGTAGGTGTATAGTATTGCTCAATAATTTATTTTTATGAAGTATAATTAAACGACTTATGTCTTCTTATTTCAGTGTAAGGAAACAGTATCTTAAATTTAATCACAGTAATTAATCGACCATACGATCTGTAAAATCGGTAAAACAGTTATCCTCTACCCTTTTTAAATGTCATATACCTTATTATCTTAAGAAGGCAGCTTTTGTTTGTGAATGCCGACGAAATGCGTGACAATTTTGCATTTGTTAAGTTCTGTATTAAATGTGTGAAGTAAATTACTATCTTTTTTGAAATAATATGTTGTTTTTTTTGTTATTTTAACGATCTTGTTTTATTTATTTTTTTTATTATAATAGATAACGATAGAAAGCTAAGAAGTTAACCTGTTGTGGCGCAGGGGTGCAAGCGTGTTGCTGGTTTTCCACTCGAGGAAGTCAAATATTTAATATTTTCAAATCACTCTGGTAATCAGGTAAAGCGCGGCGTTGGGATCCGCCGCTTAACACGCAATGCTGGATGCATAGCATATTCAGCGGAAAGTGGGGACGGAGTGCCTTAAAACTAAGTTTTAAGTACCCTGCCACGGGCGGGATACAGTGTGAAACTAAAAAAAACAATTGAAAGATCGAAGTCCGTAACTGTATTCACCTGAGATGGTATGGCCAGGTCTGCATGGCAGCCTAAGAATTATGTTGGAAGAAAATACCTTTCTATGCTTAACTCCAATAGTTACCTCCAGACGGCCAAGTCAGCTATGGTTTAATATTGTGATTTTATTAACCACATTATTTTAATTTTATATATATTTTTTACTGTTTCAATCTTACTGTAAAAATCTAAGAGATATATAAGCGATATTTTTTCTTATTATCTTTCAAATAATAACATTACATCGCGTGAAATCCAGATAAGTCAATAGAAATCTATACAGTATTGTCCCTTTGTGTTAAAAGGACGTTCACACCCTAAGGAACTCTAAAAATGTCTCCCAAGTCCCACATAATTAAAGTTAAGAACATATTAAGTCAATAAATTATGTATACAAGTGCGCTGATCAGACTGAGATATAAATTATATTTTAATTAACAAAAACAGGTTTAAATATACAGCCGCGTTTAGTTTGGTTAATTAAGCGAAAATTATCTTTGAAAATACTCAAAAACTTATTACTTCACTTACGTTTTATTACGAAATACATACAATCGTACATTTAATGAGTGTGTAATAAGTGTAAAATAATAATTTGAATGTAAATCATGTTGGGATTTTTGATAAAAACATAAGAAAAAACTAACGTGCATATGATTAATTAATTTTGTAGTTATTAGTTTGGGTACTTAGATTTTATTAATTATTGCTATGACGAAATACCTATTTTTATGTTATTTGGTTTATAAAAATTTTGATAAAAACTAAATAAATAATAATATTTCTTAAGAAATTGTTTAAAAAATTTAACGTTACAGTACCGACGCCTCTTAGAATTCGTGTATGAGGCGCGGCTTGAAATCCCACTGCATTCAGATTTATATAGGTTTTCTTAATAAGTATTGATAGTTTTTTCCTAAGTGTATCCATACTTTAAAAATAGCAAAAAGTAATAAGTAATAATTATGTTTGTGCGAATATCATTATCGTTATGCTCATAGTGGTTTTAGTTAATGGTTTGGTCCGAAAGCCTCAACCATCATCTTAAGATGTTATCGCTTAGCTGTTGGATAAAGAACCGGATACGGAAAGCAATATTACTTAAGAAGGCTTATTATGAGGATCTGAAACCCTAGAAACTCCTGAAAATGTAATTATGGTTCGTCTACAAGTGCATTATTGATATTTTTTAATATTGTTATAATACATGAAGAAATGTAGCCGACATTTGTAAAAACATATTATTCATTAAAAAAATATCTCAGAAGCAGCTATTTACGTACTTTTCGAATATTTATAAGCGAACTGAAGTACGATAACATTACATTAACTAATTAAAAAACGAAAGTAACAAAATTAATTAAATAAAAAGGCGGGAAACTGTCGACGCGACGCGGGCGCACGCAATCTTTGCATATTGATTAGAAACGAAGATCGGACAAATGCAACTGTAGTTTCGCAATATATACTCGCATTACATATATAATATGCAGTAAACAGCAACAACAGCAGCAACATTTATAGTGGATTGAGATTGATATTTATATAATAGGAATAATGTTGGTATATTATGTTGTTTTTACTACATCTTTTCGTCTGTGCGTCTGTCTATGATACTGAAGCACCAATTTAGAAATATATTTTTTAATTAAAAGCCTTGTTTATCGCAGTAGTACTTAGTTAGCTGTATAGTATGTATAAAAACGTAGTTTGATAGCAACAAGTACTTTGCCAAGATGAAGTAATAACGTTTTTGTTTCTTAGCTTTTACTTGAATTCGTATTACTGATTGAGTGACGGAACTTACCGCTGTGCTATGTTGATAAGACAAATTAATGAATGGAATGAATGTTAATTAATTAATTTATACATAGATTTTGCAACAATAATGTAAAGACAAATAATAAATATATTTTGCATCACATTGTATAATACAGATATAAAAAATATTTATATGGAAAGGGACGGGAAAAACAAAAATGAAACTTGAATATATTATTGAAAGTTTTACAATTTTGAAACATGTTTACAAATTTTACTCAAAGGATTTGCCAATTACAAAATTTTATTCTCAATATTTCGCTTTCAGTAATTTCGGTATCGGTTAGTTAATAAATAATCACGTTAAAATATATTATTACGGTTTATTATCTAATTAAAATTAAAAACTCTTTATTTTTTATAAACATCGATTAGCCTGTTTTTATTTTTTAATAAATACTTAATCGAAATATTTCTTCATAATAAATTAGGATACATACTTATAAGGGATGGTATTTGCAATATTCGTATCTTGCGTGCTAATTTGTAATGTACATATATTATTTCATACTAAAGAAAAGGTCCGATTCTCACATGTGCAAGTAAATTATTTACATTATCACTCTTGTAAGACGAAGTGTACCTTTAAAGATACAAAGTTGTCTCTATCGTGAAGCTAATAACAACCGGAACCGGAAATATGTATTCCAGTAGGCGGATTCTGCAGCGTCATCGTGGCATAGCAAGAAAACGTCAGTTAGTACACCCTATAAATATACAGACCCTTACTTGGTATAAATGAGAAAAATAAATAAAATATGACCGTTACAAAATATTTTTTCTTTGTATACTACTTCATTAAACGTTCTAATAGTACCGATTAGTATATATATGTATATTCTATCTCATTTATTGACAGGAAACGTATCGGTGATTACAGAAAAGCAGCGTGGGCTGCCTTTATGTTAGTTGATTGTGAATTTTATTAGCATTGCGTCAGCGATGACAATGCATTAGCATTAAGCATTAGCCTACAGTGTTGTGTATTTAGTTCAAGCACTGTTGGAGCGGCAGATAAATTAAGACAAAATACATAATAGGTGCTTTTAGCAGTGCCTCATTTCTTATCGTTACCGTATTACTGGTGGGTGACTATCTGTTTATTAGTATGAAAGCTTGCTATGAATATTCGTTTATATATAAATATACAATGATTCTGTTGAGAAGTAGTAGTGCTGCTACTTTGTAGAGAGATTTAATCTTTTATTTATATATTTTTGATTTAATTTTTGGTCTTTTTTAAGAGAAATTATAACAATAAAGGTAAATATGAAATTTTTGTATATACAAACAACATACTTAAATTCATAAAAATATCAATATGGATATTTATAATACAATGAATAAATTATACCATTGTTTATTCTACATAACAATTATTATTTTCTTTTCAAGAAATGTGTATCCGCTATAATTTTCAGCCATAACTTCCTACTGAACCACGTCGCCATAACCTATAAAGCAACATAGAGCAGGCCCGCTACAATCTTACTTTAATTGCGTGTAACATAAATTACCGGCAACTTATTACAATCCGCTCCCGTTCTGATACAAGAATATAGATTATTACGGTGTCCATGAATCCTATTACATGATTAATAGAGGCGGTAATGCAGCGGGACCGTCGTAAAATTGTGACAACCTACATCCTTTTTGGCTTCGAGCGAAAATTTGAATACAATTATTCTGAACTAGCACCTTGCCCTTGCTCTGCTTAGGTTTTTTTATTAATATATTTAATTAAATTTTTAACAATAACTTATTTGATTATTGAACGAGTGTCCTAACACTATGTTCCTTTTGCTTAATTTTCTTAAATACGTACGGGATACAGTGTAAAGCAATTTAAAAAAAAACGTTGTTAATAGTTTAATATAAAGTGTAGTAGTGTGTATATATGTACGTGTCTTTTTTATATTAATGAAATTATAATTGTATAATCTATTGTTTGCGTTAATTTTGCAGTTGTCTATAGTGCGGATTGTCGTGACTTTGTTTAGTTTATAACTTTTAAATGTCAAAACTGACTTAAGTTAGTGATTTTACCTTTCTTTAATTATGTATATATATATATATATATATATATATATATATATATATATATATATATATATATATATATATATATATATATATATATATATATATCCTAATGTATATGTTGTTGTAAAAATGGTTAACTTTAAAGTAAATATTTTAATCAATTTGAGTCTAATAAAGTAATGATTAACTAAACTCGAGTACCGCGCATATTCTTAGACTTATCAAGCATGTTTATCTCGAGGCATCCTGTTTAGGCTACTGTGGGCTGTTGCCAACTCATCTGGATAGATTAAGTTGTCTATATTAAAAGTATTTTCTTGATACAATATAACGTGGTTGATATGTTTAATTTGACATTTAAGTTTATTAATACTTTATGAATATTATAGAAAAAAGTGTTAAATGAAAAAGTAATTTC
Organism: Eueides isabella; assembly: GCA_019049475.1. Classification (NCBI taxonomy): domain Eukaryota; kingdom Metazoa; phylum Arthropoda; class Insecta; order Lepidoptera; family Nymphalidae; genus Eueides; species Eueides isabella. The sequence goes on from CM032395.1 coordinate 4,665,226, forward strand.
TTCCAAGTGTTGATTTTATTATATTGTTTTTATTATATCAACTTTTCTCCTACAAGAAATGGAATCTACGACCATTGCGACCATCCAGAAACTTTCACTGCACCACGACTCTATTTCGTCGATAATATTCATTAATCACGCAACGAACACAAGGCATTCGCTTTACCTATATATATAAATTATAATTAAAGGTAGAGTAGGGAACTAAAACTGATCTGGCCAGCAAAGACTGTGCTCGTATATCAAAGGCTTGCAGAATAGCCGTTCCGCAAATTATTCATAGGCTCATTATCATAAAATTAACGATAATAAATCATGGCGGTCCAATTAAGCGGCCGATACGGGACAGGGTTTAGGAACGCGGAAAAATTGTTTTAAGTTGCCATTTACAAGTATGTACTACAGAAGTATTCTGTATTTGGTAGATATATTATATAGGCAAGTGTAAAATAATTATTTTCAGAAATATTATAAAGGCATCTGGTTTGCATTCGTATTTTTTTTTCTTATACTTAATATTAACACTCGATATTTTAGATATTAAACAACGAATGTTAAGAACATGATGAAATTGTAACAAGCGTTAGAGAGCTTGGATTCTGAAGTAAGAGAAAGAGGCGCGGATGCAAATCCGAAATGCACTACGTTCAAGTTTTAATACTGGATTAACAGTTTGAAATCAGTAATCTACCCGATTCTCAAGTCGGGACTTCCCCACAATATCACATCGATGCCACGATTATATCGTTCTTTTCATTTGTCACATGATACTATTTAAGGTTCTGTTTTAGTATTTGGTAGCGCAGTGTTTGATGTAAATATTAGAATTTTACGTTTAGAGTATATGAGTAAGTAAACGATATGAATGATAATCGTTTTTTTTTTAAGATCAAGACTACTTATAATTTATTTAAAAGACAGGAAAATGAGCTCCATGACTTGGCTAAATAATGAAATCAATACTTCCTCAATACCGTCAGGAAAATATATCAACCACAAGTAGTGGAAAGTTTTTTATTGGAAAATACCCTGTTGACATCATATATTTTGGCACAACTATTTCAGTTGCATGATTTTATCAATTGGGTGAAAGATTGTTCCTCTTTGCAGAGTACATATTACATACTAAGAGATATTTTTGAGGCTTCATGCATTGTCCTGGACATGGCAACGTAGGCAGAGGGAACTTAGGCACCTAGTGTTAAAATATTGCAATCCGTTACACACTTTTCGCCGAATTTAACCCATTGCGTGTTGAGTTGCGGAACTTAATGCTGAGCATAGCCTTTTTATTAGCGAGTTATAATCGATACCATGATATATGGCGTCTGCAGACGCACGCTTGTGCCACTATGGCACAACAGACCTCAACGGTCTCTCCCATTCATTCATCTCCTCGAAAATTCTACGAAATACAAAAATGGGAATGTTTCGTTTTGTCATACACGTAAACAAAGTTATGATTTACCAATCGTTAAAATATATAAGTAATATCAATTTATAAATTATAAAAAAAAAATAAACACAATATTTAGTTAAGCAAAATTATAAAAAAAAATGCGAATTTTAAAATAACTAATTTTAAAAAAGCAGGCGATAGTGAACGTAACTGTATCCTGGTAATGACGTTATTAGGCAGATTAATGAGGCACATTTATATCGTGGTTACACTCGCCGGCCATTTGATGCCGCCCAGAAATAATCTATCAAGCCTTCTTTGTCTTATAATGATATTTAACTTCTTCATTTATTTATGTATATACTAAACAAAGGGAATAAATGTAAATAACCAAATATACACAAAAAAAGAAAAACTGGTGACGATTTATATTTACTTTTTAATTTAAACAGGAAAAACATAATATTTATTACTCAGGTTTTGATTTAGATATTTTTTGACGTCTAGAATCTACATTTAAATTGATCAAATTTGAACGTATATGCTCGTATGTATGATAATTATTATTATTAATGAGATTATTGCATATAAAAATAGTACGTCGCATTTCACGAATTTTACCTTTAAACACCTTTAAGCTTTCCTAGTCATGAACAAAGGTGAGAACAAGAAGCGTACTAAACTTAAATTTAAAAAGCGTATAAAAATTTTGAACGAAGCAGGATTTGAACCCGCGCCTCTGGAATACCGTTAAACATAGTAAAAATAAAAAAAAAACAAGAAGCGTGTCTGTACTAGGTTTCTGTACTTTCTCTGCTATATCCAAAATACAGCGTGAAGCGAAAGCACAATTTTAAGCTGTAGATATAGCAATCTTAACAAGTGACTGGGTCAAGGAAACTGTTATTGAAATAACGCGATTCAAAAGAAATAATACATACCAAGTGCTCGAGACACTAAAAAAACCTAAAATTAACTCATCTGGCATTAAAATGATACAGTAATGAATCATACGAAAGTTTCTAAATTACATAATTTTTATTATAGCCTTCACCATACTTACTAATACAACTCAAGCGCTCGTCACTCTCTAGCGAGCGCGTAATTTATAACGCGCATACGTAAAAAGGGTTATTATACGATAGCGACAATAGTAAACTAACATAACTCTTTACGATCACAGCTTACGTATATATTTAAGTAGAGTCCAAATGATATTATCTTTCGTTTCGGAATGATTTCTTTGTACGTCTCTAATTATAAGTTACGTTTTAATTATATAGAAGGGTGCAAGGGTATAGTAGCCTGAGGCGGTAAAAGAACGGAAGCTAGCATCTTGTAATGACTGCTATTGATAATTTCTTCATTTAAAGGATTTTATTTTGTTTTAGATAAATTAAGAAAAGTTTAATAATATTATTTTCCTAATATAGTATATAAATATACATAAAATGTTATTATATACGTATTTAAATTACATATTATTACGCCCCGAAGTCTAACGCGCAGTCTCACGGACCTCCTTATGATTACCCGTCGCCGCTTAATAATCGTCTTGGTGATATTTATTACTTTAGCTGGCTAATTATCAAGAATTTTGATACTTGAGTTATTGGCCCGCTCGAGTTTATTTGAAGTACAAATTGTGGTTTAGAAAGTACAGCCTGTATAAGAGAAAAGGGTACTGTGGGGCAGTTTTTAATTATATGTTCGGAATCAATAATTATTTTGTTATTTAATATTATAATAACTATGTAGATAATAAGATGTATCTTAATCTTGAAATATTTAAAATAACGTATTTGCGATTTCAAAGTATTAATTTATAAGTCATTTAGATGTTTGATACAGATATGATTATATTTATGCTTTACTTAATAAGAATTTCAATATTATATGTTATATGAAGGAATTCAAAAATATTCCTAATGTATTACTTCATACAAGTAATGAAACATAATACTAAACATTTGTAAAAAATATAAGTTTAGATGGAAATATAGCTCTCATTTCGTGCAAAAGAATTGTAAACAAGCGAGTTAAGCAAGATCAAGTACCCTCACCGTTCGCGAGGGATTCGAAAAAATCCCCGAGTCGAACAAATTTTTATTTTACACAGAATTTAATTTCCGGCGCTCACGTGTCACGAGCCTCAAAAACTATTGCGCATCGCTCAGACGGTAATACAAAGCAATCTAAATTGGAAAATAGGCAATGCGCAGTGTGTGCTTACCAAAAACGACCATTCTGAATGCGACGCGATTAAAAAAAGAAGTCCGATGCCGATCGCGCCGCGGGGGGAGTCCCCGTCCCCACTACCCCCTTTTTTCCTATTTTTTTCTTTTTTTCGGGAGGTGGGCGAAGCACGGGTGCATGCAGCCAGTGCCCACCTTTGTTTCGCATAAACAAATTAATTTCGGCCGCTGTTTTTGATGCCTAATTCGTCGGGTGATCGTGAGCCAACAATGCGGAATAAGCCACAATTATAAGGCTGAATTAACTTCTATACCGATTTTAAACCTCACATCTAACGAAAAAGCTCTTATGATTCACGTCAGATTGGCAATTATTTTGGAGCAATCTCGCTAGATTCGTGCTCGAGTTTCTTTCAATGTCTCCATTAGAGTAAAAATACTAGCAGGTGCTCTTTATGTAGATTCATAGCTCCCAATATTTCGATCTTAATATAAAAGTAGTATTATTAAACAATAAGCATTGCGATAAAGCATATGAACTATGCTCAATTTACGTCGGATAGTACAAAAGCCGCGAAAAATATGATACTGATTGAATCAGGTGATAATCAGGCACTTCGGGCACACGTCGCAGCGGGCGCCACCACTCATTAAGGGGGCGGCAGGACAATGCATGTTTGTACTGCTTTTTGCCCATTTTTTTCATTATTTCATTTCATTTCGCCCACCGCCCACACATCCGCGCTCGCGATTGTGCCTCCGTTTTTTTATAATTCGTTACCTTTTTTATCGGCCGCTCCATTTTCAGAGGATGGGCTGGGTGCCCCGCGCAAACGGGCGTGCCAAACGCGGCGGGATGAACGCTTTAAATTTGATTTATAAACAAACATCGGCTACATTTTTTTAAAGAAATAGTAAAAACAATATTAAATAAATGACAAATTAAAAATAGTTAAGTGAAAAAATACAAAATTATGTGTATATAAAATAAGAATCATTACATTTAACAACTTTCCTAAATTTTTAATGATTATCATGTCAAAGGATAGAAAAATTATATCCATAATCCAAATTATTAAAATAAATTATTTTAATAAAACAAACATAACTATAATAATAATAAAAATATGTTTGTTATTTTATTTGAATTTCTAAACGTGCGTCTAAGCTCATCTGATTATTGCCTTATTGGGTGCACTGATAGGTGACAAGCCATTATCTCGTCCTCGATGGGATCTATTGATTTGAAGTCGTTTTATTCGCCAGGAACATCGTACGTTCGTTGTTAGTACTTTATATCAATTTTATTATTTGTACTATTCCAATTGGATAATCTAAAAAAAGCATTATGAAACTATGTATGCATATTGCAGATTAGCTTTCAGTAACATTCATTTGTTTGTTTCTAATGTTTTTTTTATTGATTACTTTGTTTTGAATATGTGAATATCTATTTATAACATGTATGTATTTATAATGTATAAAAGAGAGGTATTCATATAGAACTGGTTGTAAGAGTGATGATTGTAACCTCTAATATAACATGTAAAGGTACAAGTAGATTTTAACTATTAAAAATATATTTGGTCAGTCACATATGAAGCAAAATAAACATTGAATTAAATAAGACGATCATAAAAGAGAAAATTAGAATCAATTGATTAATCCAATTTTCTTTTCTTTGCATTGAAAGATTTTGTCTTTCTTTTTACATTACATACTTATAATTTAATCATTCATAGTTACAAAGCAAAGCGCAGCGGTGAGATAGATATATAAAGAACAGTTTTAATTCATATTTAGTACATAGCATATATTCATCAGTTAGATTAATAATGTCTTGATATACAATTGGCAACAAATCCTCCTCCTGTAAATACTCAAGAAGTGCTAAAACAAATACTTATAAGTTAATTTTAAAAAATCGGCATACTCCAAAACTATTACTATTTAGATATATGTAAATAAAAACAACTAAATTATGGGTAATAATAATATAATTACTTCAAAGTAAAAAAGTAAACTAATAATTGAAGTGATAGTTACTTATGTACAATCCGTTATTTTTGAAATCAGTACCAACATAGTTATTTATTTTAATATATTTTTAGCTTCGGTGTATTTCTTCGTCTTTCTGTCTGTGTTAAGATTTTTAATGTATTTTTTTAAGGCTCGCTAAAGTCGTAAAGTTGGTTAAAAGTTAGTACGTATTTCATTTCATATTGATATTGGCCAATTACACAGTAAGAAAAAGTAAATAAAATTACAGATGCTATAGAATATAACTCATTCATTATATAAATGTACTATAACCTTAAAAAAATCAAACATAGCTTAAATTAATATTTTTGTTATTAAACGAGAAATATACAGAAATAATTACAAATGAACTAAGGCCACTAACTTATAATATACTTGGGACCCACAAGCGGCTTCGTCCGCTTAATTTTTTTTTATATTATAGTTAAATTATACAAAATCTATATAAATCTAATAATATATAAATCTAAATCTAGCTTAGTACTTTTGCTTGAAAGTGACAGAAACAACTAGAGTATAGTGCAAGTAACTCTACTAATCAACATGACTAAACTTATATCATATAGCGTAAAGTCTACCTCAATAAATTTGTCAATAAACAACACAAAATAAATAAAGTATCAATTTTAACCTGTTGTTCCTGAGATTAGCGCGTTAAACTAAAAAATCTCTTTAGTTTTATAATATTAGCATTGAATGTAGAAATTTTATATATTTCATATCAATAACAAACATGCCCTCTGCCTCTCCTGGCAGAGGGCATTTGGGAACCTAGTGCTAATACACTCCGCCCCGTTCCCTACTTTTTGCCTAATTTGAGGTTTTGCGTGTCGAGTGGTGGAACACAACGCCGCACTTTGCCTTGTTACCGAAGCGAAGAAATGAAAGTAAACAATTCATCATCTCACGCTTGTACCCCGCGACGACAGGCCTCACTTGTCTGTCTGTCTGTTAAAATCATTTATTTGACGATCGCGTAGAGCTTAAATTAACAACTTACATATATTTAGGTCTACGGTCCCCTGAAATAGAAAAAGATAAGCAATTGAAAGCTCCAGGGCACTTTTCGCTGGATTTACAATTTTGGAATTTGTCACGAAGTATGAATGTACGATAGAAATAAAGGCAAATATCGAAAAGTGATAATTTTAGGTCTGTTATAGAAAATCTCATATATATTTTCATTATATTTAAAATGAGTGGATACGACCGCAAGCTTAAATTTTTTTTATAATCTGTACTTCACGTTGACCGTACCAAGTTCTGTATAATATGATTTTTTTTTAATATTATCATAAGATAACCAAACAGCAACCAAACAGTTCGAACCCCGGTCGAGGAAATAAAATATTTAATATTTTCAATTTAAATATTTAACGTTTCATTTCTTCGCTCTGGTAATAAGGCAAAGCGCGGCGTTGAGTTCCGCCACTCAACACGCAATGCCTCAAATTCGGCGGAAAGTGGGGAACGGAAGTGGAACGGAGTGTCTTAACACTAGGTTCCCGGGTTCCCTCTGCCTACCCTGCCTAGTGCGGGATACAGCGTGAAGCTGAAGAAAAAAAAGAGAAAAAAAAAATAACCAAACAGGGCCCGAGGTATCTTTATTGAATCTCAATCAACTGTATCATTACAAAGAGCAATCGAAAGGGTAAAACGTTAATTGAAAAGATCTTCACACCACAAACGATCTATATACCAAGTCGTAAGTATAAAAAAAAATCCAATATAATATTATGAAATGTACGTGATTCCGCATTTTAATAACAGTTACTTTGAATGTTTATTGCCAATTGTTTTATTATTAAGTTGTGTTCAATTTGTTTGTTTGAATTTTAATCGAGGAATCGATTGCGAGGAAAGTGTTTTACTTTAATTGTTTGTCTATCACTTGTCGTTATATTATTGTAGATATAAGGATTCTATATCTATTAGGTGTAAGGTATTTTATCTTTTGCGATATTAAAAATCAATGAACGCCGGCTACACCCCAGAAAAATTGTCACGTTCCGCCAGAGCCAATCGTGCAAGTGAGACCGTGGAGCAAACGAAAGAGAGGCACTATCTATGTAAGCGTTTGGCTCGTGATGCATCTAGCTCTTTTCCAATAGGGTAATGTAATGACGAATTTATGAAAAAAACTTGGCAGTCCACGATATGATTAAATAAATCATGTTAAAATTTGCTAAGTTTATTAATAAACGTTTGTTTCAAAACTTTAGTTCCTTGTCAAATGTTCCTTGTCCATCATAATTTTGTATAATACAAAGAAAAAATAATTGAAAACTAACAAGTTTTCAATTATTTTTTCTTTGTATTATACAAAATTATGATGATTCAGTAATAATAATTCAATTTATAAAAATATGCAATTATTTTTGCTGTTTTAAAATAGTATCACATACAATTATCGTTACATAACAGACTCCATAGATTTCTATATAAAAAAATTGAATAGAATTCAAATAAGTATAAGAAGTTTGTTAATCTGTTCAGTGAAGTTACCTATTTTTAAAATATATCTTTATCCTTGCTGAAATTATAATTTTACCAATTCTTACATACATCCATTTGTTTTACATTGTCAATTTCATCAAAATACAGTAGTAACGATTTCCATTTATTAGTTTCATTCAAGTAGTTTAAATATATTAATTAATTCGATGAATAGCTATAATATATTATATAGGAATGTTTTTTGAATATTTAATTTTTCTATTGATATAAAACGTAAATAAAATTAAAACGTTATTAATATTTGTATAAATTTTACTTGATACTTTACAAAACTTTTAATATTTTTTTTTAGCTTCACACTGTATCTCGCACTTGGCAGGGTAGGCAGAGGGAACCCGGGAACCTAGTGTTAAGACACTCCGGTTTCCACTTCCGTTCCCCACTTTCCGCCGAATTTGAGGCATTGCGTGTTGAGTTGCGAAACTCAACGCCGCGCTTTACCTTATTACCAGTGCGAAGAAATGAAACATTTAAATATTTTAATTGAAAATATTAAATATTTCATTTCCTTGACTGCGGATCGAATCCAGAACCTGTCAGTTACAGTCACACGCTTGTGCCGCTGCGCCACGACAAGCCTCTTTTAATATATTATATGTCTAACATGTATTATATAAGACCAGTAGCTTTACATAAAAACAAAAAACAAAACAAAAACGCGAAATAAATAATCATCACAGTAACAATGTAATTAAAACTAAATTCGGTCGCATTAGACGTAGAATCACGTGCTAATAGCAATGCTTGCAGCCGCGTCGCGAACCTGACAAACGACTTTGATCAATCACCGTCTCTGACCGGCCGCTAGCATTTGTTACCCCCTTGGTGTAACAATTCTAGCCCCTAGTGCAATATCATAGGGGTTATGCCATAGTAAAGTTTTAGTTTTGTGAGCTTTTGAGCTTTTGATATATGATATTGGAGTTTTTTTTTTGGTAATATTTATATGGGTAAGATAAAGTTAGTGTTTGAATTGTTTGTTAGAACCAACATATATTAGTGTATACATTAATTTGTTGGTCTGTTCGGCTATGATAATTTAATCTAAATTTGTATTTATTGTGGTATAACTGTTAAGACATTATTTTTATAATAAAAAGGACTATTTACATTTACAAACCGTTGCGGCGTTGAGTTACTCAACCCGCAATTCTTTCAGAATTCGACGAAACATAGGGAACGGAGCGTCTTAACACTAAATTCCCAAATATCCAATTCTTTCGTATTCTGCCAATTGTAAAAATACTCATTTAATTTTAGTTATTAGAAACTAACCTAGGGTTATAGAACGTTCACCAGTGAATGATATGATGCTCAAAAAGTAATAACTAAACAATACGACTCATATAAATATATATAAGAATGAAAAACCTGGTATACAATTCTATGGTCCAACGTTACAACGAGAGCTAGCTATACCGTATTAAGCACTAAGTGAGTGATTACACGGTATAGATGGCGACCAGCCAAGCTATCTTATTGTACGTACAAAACTGTGTGCCTGTAGTATGTGCTGTAGTTAAATGAGAATCTTAAAATTAAATTAAAATAAGATAAAAAAGATCTAATTGTATCTGAGGCCGGTTGTGGCACAGAGACATAAACGCGTGGTTTTAAAGGCAATGGGTTGTGGATTTGATTCCCAGTCAAGGACTTTAGTGACATGGTTTACCATGTTGCAAGTTTATTTATAAACTTGCAATGTTTCATGAATTCGGTGGAAAGTGAGGAAGTAGAGTATTTTCTGATGAAGCTTTAAAAAAGCTACTTTTACAGTTTCCATTTTACATTAAATGAATAAAACTCAAAAGAAACTGTATTTAAAATACACGTTACATGTTTATAGGAATTGAATGTAAAACTTTCTTGGTGGTGGTGTGTTTACAATTTAGTATAAGTATACGTAATTTAGTATCGTTTTTGTTTTCCTTTGTTTCGATGACGTGCTATTGTTTTTAATATAAATAAATATTTATGTATTTGCTAATTTACGTCAGAGATAAAAAAAAACTTTGAATTAAACTTATTAACAATTACGTCGTAATTATTATTTTGTAGGTCAATTACAAAAAGTATTACTAAGCACCATCACAAAAAAAAAGTATAACAGAAAACTCCAGATTTTACATATTATGAACAACATTGAACAAACTATACAACATATATTTACAGTGCATTTTGCAACTAAAAGGCACGCAGTGGGGAATGGACACTCAATTGCGTTGTTCACCCTCTGCCATGAAAGATAACTCGTACGTTTAAAAAAAGTATCAAAAAATGTAAGTAATTAACGTTTTTTCTGCTATAGACAGTTTTGTACCTTAAGTGATAAATTGGTGCCGAAAGTTTTACCTATTTTTAAGGAAAATATGGACTATGATATTATTTGGCATATTTTTATTATTAAAAAAGGAAATATTTAAATATATCTTAAATATTAAAATTCAAATAACTTGTTATACAAAATATAATATTTCTGAATAATATAATTGGTTTTTTTTAAATAATTAAGCAAATATTGATTTACCGAGTTCCTAAGTATTGATACTAATTGTATTAATTTACGTTTCTAAAAAGCTATAATTTCATTGATCTGCCTTGAATTTGATGCTGTCCAAACAATATGTTAACAATTTATGTATAAACCATGAAAAAATCAAATTACTCGTATTCAAATTAATAAATAAAGATATTCTTGTCCAAACCACAAAAAAATATTGATATATTCATTATACATTAATTTGTAAAGTACCTTTTCTTTATAAAGAAACTGATGCTTACGTACCCTAGAGGTACATTCAAGATAATTAATAAGACTACAACGAAAAAAAAAACGGAAAAACTTCTTTTAAACCACAGAAGTATATTTTTAAAAATAATTAATACAATAAATATTTATACGTATATCATGATCATAATACGAATAATTCCAATTTGTCGTCTTTATAATAATAGGCAGACCTCCGAGCGAAATATGAGTGCGTATTCAATTCGCCCGTGTAAGCCCCAAAACTATAGGCTCTCAGTTGAGCAAATCGTTAAAGTGCGCAGCAGTGAAAGTCAATGGGTACAAAAAGAATTTATTTTCTGTCTGAAATACATTCGTAACATTAAAATACATAAAGCACTTCTGCGTCACAAACAATTCGCGGCGCGGCTAGAAATACCCAAACCGCATAATGTACATGAAAAAGAATCGCCTCGACATTTTCACTATAAGTTTGTAAATTTACAAGGCAATTAAAATAAAAAATGGGATGCACCCACCGCCACCCCTTTAATTATGATTTTTTGCAGTTTTTAATGATAATAAATTTGCCGCGTTGCAGTGCGCTTATAACGTTAATTTTTTGTAGAATTTGATCACCTTTCCTTTGTGTGCCGCGCCGCTTCTTTCTATTTATCGTATCTAGCATTTTTTTCAATAATATTCCGCATTATTCATAAAAATCATCTACATTCAATATATATACAATCTTAAATTGCATATAAATTGAATGTAGGTGAGCAATCTTCTTAAGCAGCTTGAACAAGTTTCGTGAAGCGTTGGCGCAAATCGAGCTGCATGCTCTTTATACTACACGCTAAAGTAAACAGGCAGACAAATGTACACACGATACAATGGATGGATACGTATATGGATGGATGGGTGCGATAAAAACATTGTGCACTCCATGTGCCACTCGGCTTTATACATAGCGCGAACTGCACACTATTAACTTTTGAAGGTAACGTCCATAAAATCTAAAAACACAGCTAATTCATAGAATTTTACAAATTAACGATCCAGGTATTTGAAAAGAAACGCTGATTCCAATTGATACTGTATCGAAGAGGAAATCTCGTAAAAAAGCCCACCGGTTAATGAAAAAAACTACACGCAGTCAATATTTGATGAGAGCCAATTTAAATGTTCGTCCACTTGTAGACATCGCATAGTTCGCTGTAGCTGTATCGCACATGTGCCCCCCCACAGCGCCCGCCGATTTCCCGAAAAAAAGAAAAACGAAGAAAAATAAACATGGCGGCGCCTCCGTGCGCGGGAAAAAATGCAGATATAATGCCAGTAATAATAATAATAATAGGCGATCGGCCGCCGGACCGCGCCGCCCGCCCCCACCCAATTTTCATTCAAATGTGCTTGCGTTTTTTTCTTTTTTTTACAATTTTTGCCGATATTTTTTCGGGATTTCCATTAGTAAAGCGTCTGTCGGAATAGTTGCGATGTCGAACTTCGATTACTGCTTAAAGGATTATGAAATCCAAGTGCGATGATTGCGCTTATCGAGAGACTTAACGGTTTAAAGATGCGAAATTCTCAACAAGATCTTTGATAAGAAGGAGATTACTAGATATAACTAATAACATTTTTCAAATAAGAACTATTACTAATGTAGCAAAGAAAGTAATAGATGATTCATATCTGTGAAGTCTTCTATTTACGATTAGATCAACAAAAAAGGAAAAGAAGTTAGAACGTTAATTCTAGTTCATTGATAACTCGATCTAAAGAATTGGCGCCAAAACAACTAGTACGTACAGGAATGTTGGGAGCGTGCTTAGCGACTTGTATTTCGCTCCATGTATTTGTTTTGTTTTGATATTTCGTTTTTCAAATTTATACGATGGGGGTTGGCCGGGTACCTTTATTTAAGGATTTATTAATTTTATACATAATTCCTATACACTTGCTTAGTTTCGTGAAAACGAAACTAAGCAAGTGACCTAATTTCATGGAAATGCCAGTGATGTTTTTTTCGAATTTCGGCGCGAATGTGTCTATTCAGAAGGCTACTAAAAATTCCGCGCGCTTAAATTTTTAATGTTGACGAGAAAACAAAAAGTAAAGTTAGATAGTGTATTGCAAAACGTTAGCGACTCGGGGACACAATGCGACATGACATTCAATACGAACTCGGAGTACGGACCGCGTTCAATAATTAACATAATGTACTTTTTCTCGTTTTTGCACTTCCCGTTTGACACTCCATCACTCATGGAAATTCCATTTTCAATGCCGCTATACGGGGGGAGGGCTGCGGGGTGGTCTTTGCATCCGCGCGATGGACATGGCGGTTTCGGGGGTAGAACGGGGTGGTCGAAAAAAAGATTGTTAAAAAGGCTGGCCCCCGCGACGGCGGTGTGTGTGCGTGCGGGTAAAAAAGCTCACTAATCGATACTATAGATTCTGAGGCAAGTAGGTTGCGCCGGTACCACGCCGATTGGTCGGCTTCAAAAAATTTTTTACGGAAGCACTAACGAAGCGGTGGATGTTTAGTCTTTCGGCGCATTCGTGAGGACCTTTTGAGCCGACTCGTCTTTTTACCGCCCGAGCCTAACTCGACGGTCAACACTTGAAAATTAAGCGTGCATATTCGCACTTAACTTTGTCCTTGTTCGTACTCTTTCGGCCACGTGCTTATGAAGAAAAACATCGGGGCCGTTGGAATGCTTTGTTTTGGCATTCTCCTTCTGATTTGGGGTTAAATTGAGCTTTGAGCTTTAATTTCTAGCTACAATTGTGTTAATTAGATGTTTTATGTTGATTGTTTCATGTTTTATGTAGGTTTTTAAATTATATATATATAATTTCGAACATCGAGAAAAACAAGGAACGTTCCCTAAAGGAACATAACTTTTACTAACACAAAATTAGTAAATGTCTATTTTCACATACAAAAATTACACATTATCTTAACAAAGCAAATAAAATAAAAAACTTCATATAATTCAAAAATTGATAGAAGTATCTTTTTTAAAAACTCAATATAAGAAATAAAGGCTACAAACTAAATGATCGGCGTATTCCTTTGACGTAGAATGGCATTGTCTGCCTATTTCACACTAAAGTGAGCCTCCGGTCGCACCCCGGCCTTCTTTTTGAGATCGTTTGTGTCGCCCTTTTGCGGATTAAGAGTGTTTTTATTACTTGTGACAGATTTTTTTCTAATAGCTTAGAAGATTTTAGATAATTGATACATATAATCTTGGTTTAATTTTAAAATTTATTTAGGAAGTCTTATTTGCTTAAATTTGAAACTTGTCATAAAATGTTAAGCGGTCATTTTCTTTTTTCATTTTTGTCTAAAATATGTACTTATGTATATATATAATGAACGATACAAAATTTATATTACGTATTTCTTGTTTTTTTTTTCGATTTTAAGCCTATAGTCACTTGTATGGTTTTATTTAAGTTTCAAATTACATAATATTAAGAAATTCAGTCATCGTCATCATCGTTTCCTCTGAAATCGACTACGTAAACATTTTAGCAAAAAATAACAAATATATAAAGTACATTGTTAATAAATAGTAATATCTATCTTATTTGACCTTTTGTTATATCTCAACTATGAAGATATTCAATATAAAAGAAGCAAATACATGTATATATAAAATAATAGAAACAAAGTAAACAAAACACTTAATGGAATGAATGTAAAAATAAAATAATTAGTTCTACTATAATTCCCTAACAATTTTCTTAAGACTTAACAAAGAAATATAAACAATGCATCTTAATAAAGCGAAGAGGCAGAATGTCAAGAGCCTTGACTCATTTACAAAAATAAAATTTGTCTCGAAATTTCTACCGTTAGAATGTACTTTACATTTAGATTTATACCATTCTTTTAACATGGTTTTTCATAGCATATGTTACGATTTCTGTTAATGTGCAAAAAAAAATATTGTAATCAATAAAAAAAACAAACTCAAAGTACCACTGAGATCCGATGGGTTTTTTCCGGTTTAAGGCAATAACTTTAATGAACTGATGGTTAAATATTTCATGGTAAAGTTAAGCATGTAATTTCTTATTTTGAATAAAGTAACTGATTATAATTTTTCTTCTCAGTACACACATACAATAGTTTGTATGTGTGTACTGAGCATTTATTATATATTACGTATTTACTTTGTTATATGGTAACTTTAGAAAGCTTTACTCACGTACAAAAGTATGTTTGAATATATTTTTAAGCTTAGATGATTGAAAATTAATTTTGTCTTATAAAATTAGAATTACATTTAATAAGCTATGAATATACTGTTAACTTCACCACAAATAATTTAATTATGTACGAAAGCTCTCCTTCAGTCAATCTCTAGAAGGAGGCATTATAAGAAAACATTGAAAATTTCCATTCCAATATTGAAACGAACAGAATATATACAAAGATCATTAACCTATAGACTAGTAGTTGTTACAAGCCAGACAAAGGCTTCTAAAATAATCTTAGGCCAGCAAGACTATTCTACATATATTAATTTTAAGTAACAATATACAATTGGAAAACGTTTATTCTAATATAAATATGGTTTAGTTTAGTGATTTATATAAAACATAATTTTAAGTCCACATTACCAAAGTGTTACAAAACTTAAAATAGACCCCTTGACCTTTTCACCTTCTAAATAAAGAGACCAACTTTCTAATATAACCTCAAACACGGATAAGAATATTATTCTATACTATAATTATAAGTCATAACATTGATTGATAACATTGATAACTATATACTCGTAAGAAAATACTTTCTTCCTTTTCTTTTCTTTCTCACTCTTTATTTCATTAATTTACTAACTTTGAATTCACAAATACAATAATTAAAACACTAAAACTGATTAATGAACCAAAAAGACTTCTGTATTATTCTACAAATATAGAAAAAATAGAATGTGTTATAAGTGAAGATGGTCTGTTGTAATAAGGCAAAGCGCGGCGTTGAGTTCGGCCACTCAACACGCAATGCCTCAAATTCGGCGGAAAGTGGGGAACGGAAGTGGAACGGAAGTGGAACGGAGTGTCATAACTCTAGGTTTCACTTCCTTTCCCTCTGCCTACCCTGCCTAGTGCGGGATACAGCGTGAAGCTGAAAGAAAGAAAGAAAGAAAGGTATGTTGTAATTATATAACATACGTATAAACATTATTTGTTCCTCCTCGTTTCATTCTCACTCATTCTGTATTTTGATCAACTCTTGTAACAAAGCGTTCAAACACACAAAAATGACTTACTTTAAATTTCCCAATATGATTAACCCATCACAACAGTTAAGCCGCCGTTGTACGTCGACTATAAGCGATGGCTGAAGATTCGATTCCCATACGTGGGAATACATTGTTGATTATTTTAATATTATGTATATACGCTATATTTCTTAAAAATACTACCGATTGTGGGCAACAAAATATTTTACCGCAAGGTTTCATTTGCTTATTTTGCTCCATGCGGGATTCAGTATGAAGATAAAAAGAAAAAAAAAGCTAGACAAAAGCCTTCTAAAATAATCTCTACAAAGCAGAAACTTCTATACTATTCTATAAGTACAAGTATAGTGGAAGTGTAGAAATGGTAACAATGTGTTGTAATAAGTAAAGAGGTTAGGTTAAGAGACTCACCTCATTCTTGAGGTTGATGGGCTCTTGCTGCGGCCGGGGCGGCGAGTGCCGGCCCCCCTCGCCCTCCAGCATATCAGCCTCGCATCCCGACTCGTCTGTAAGTTACATTGTAATCAGTTGTTGTTTTAATTTGGTCTGTGAGTGTTGAAATTGCATTAGATTTGGATAATATTTTCAGTTATTATATTAATGTTTACAGTTAAACTTTAATTTTAATTCAACATAATTTGTATTTTTGAAATTAAAAACTTTCAAATAGTATATAATTACGTAAGAATTATCTTAGGAAAATCCAACTTCTTTAAACTTATGTAAGGATATTTTTTTATGTTTAACACTGTATCCCTCGTGTAGCAGGGTTCATTTTTCTCGGTGGAAATTGAATCACCAACGTTTGCATTTAGAATTGCACTTTCTGACAATGCGCCACAACAGAAATATTAATAAATAAAGACATGAAGATATTTTTGGTGGTATTTATTTAGTTTATAAATTTTAAATACTTATTTGAAGTAAAACCATCAATATAATTCAAAATTATTATATAAAAAAGATAATAATCTGTATAGATTTAAAAAGTATACCTTTTGAAAGTTTAAACTTCGAAATACTTAGTAATTTGTTTAATAATTTTGTGAGAACCCTCATAAAAATGTTTAGATGATCGTAGAACTAACTGTCTCAAGAGTTACTAATAGTATTCTTTATTGTACCTACGCCTCCAAAAAAAAAATATAATAATAATATTTATGTATAGTAAAAGTAACAGTAACAACAAAAAATGTACTAAATATTAATTTACAAATAAATATATGGAGTACTAATGTATCTATATAGTCGTATCTATAGAACAATTTGTAATCGTCTCGATATTTAGAGAGGTTGGGAAATCATGATAAATATAAAAAGATTCATCCACAACCATCGCGTTCAGTCAGGCACGTCCTAACTACATTACGTAGAAGCTAAATGTAATTTTGTTATCTTCACTAACTTATTCAAGCTTTTACAAAAACATTACAGAAAAATAAAATGGTTTAAAAATCCTACGTACCATAATATATAGGTGACAAAAGACAAAAATAAAAGACAAAAATAAAAATAATATTACTATTGCTGTAACGTAAAATGAAGAATTATTATCATTTCTTTGCTCTGGCAAGAAAGGAAGGCACGGTGATGAGCTCCGCCACTCAAAACACAACGCTTCAATTTCGACGGAAAGTGAGCAACGGAAGTGTCTTTACGGAAACTGAGTGCCTTAACACTAAGTTCAGACCGCCTGACATGTATGTCACTAGGTGAAGCTGAAAACAGAAATTACCGCAAGATTAACTGGACTGAAATTTCTATCGCCTATTTAAATAATGATAATGATAAAAATGAAAAAAAATATAATTTTCATACAGAAATTGACTTGCAATTCATGTCCCACCTTGAACTGAGCAACAATTGTGAAATAACAACAAGTAACATAGCCATATAAGCTTTAACGCAAATAAAGATTAGAAGTCGATCGTACGAAACACACAAAAAGGAAAACTCGCAACAGCAAGTAGATTTACAAAAGAACGCAAACCATGACCCACCCCAATGAGCTTGCAAATAGATCCAAGTCTCATCGAATTAGAAAGGAAAACTTCCCTTTAATTTATATGAGACGTAAAAGCTCTTCGAAGTTTTATACTGTGTGAGCATTTAATTTACTTTTGTAAATATATGTTATTTTAACGTCTATTTTGGTGTAAAAGTGGTTATTTTATAGACAAAAAATGTTTTATTTATTTATTTCAGGCATGTACAAACATAAACTAACACGGCAAATCGCGGCGTTGAGCCACTCAACACACAATGTATCAAATTCAGCGGAAACGGAACTGATAATAGGATTTTTATAACATAAGTTTCAACTATGCTAACTGTATACTTTCTATTTACTCACGAAAGTTAAAAACAGTTAACATGTGCTCGAGTAGTAATTAATCATTTACGTATATTTACTAATAAACTAGCAGTTTTAGGTAAAATACAACGTTCGAGCTTAAAACGTTAGGTATTTTAACTTACTGCACTTAAAAACACTGCTAAAAGAATGCAACCCTAACCTAGGCTCTACGTGTAAATCATGTTATATATTTTGTTATATATATATTTTTTCCGATAAGCACTACTTGTTCAAATTACTAGCGATAAACTCACGGCTTCGCCCGCTTACGGATTCACTTGCCGTATAAATTATAGCCTATGTGTTATTCTGAAAATTCTAATATTAGTAGGAATTGCCTTATATACATTTTTCGACAATAAAACGTCATAAATTCAAATTAAATCTATAGAAGGATTTTAGAAATATCTAATAATAAAACGGAAGTGGAACGGAGTGTCTTAACACTAAGTTCCCGGGTTCCCTCTGCCTACCCTGCCTCGCGCGGGATACAGCGTGAACCTGAAAAAAAATCTATTTAATTGAATAATAGTATTGTAATAAAAAATTACATTCAATGTGATATCATATAGTGAGTAGAGAAAGTCAATTAGTTCTAGAATGCATCTGTTTGCTTGTTTATTAATAGACTATGTACTGCTTATTAGCTAGTATCTTTATAGAAACGAACATTCTAAATGATTAAAACAAAACCGTTATAGGTTTATAACTGTTTTGTCTTATACATTTAGAGTCGGCTAGACAAAGTACAAACAATCTCTACATAGCGAAATATATAAAGGAGCATATCTTTTTAATTGTAAACATGTGTCTAAGCTACAACATGCATGTTAAAAATAGAAAAAATGACATAAAAAGTGATATCTAATGACCCAAAGAAGCTCCAAACACTTTAAAAACAATTCAAAGTCAATAGAAAAAGGAAACAGACCAAAGCAAATCAACAGAAAGGGGGAACACACATAAGGAATGTGGAAAGAACGCAACCATGACCGTCCCCAACGCGTCTGGAAGTAGGTCAAGCCGGTCCGGGAAGGAATACCCCGCCTACCTGGGGGAACCCCCGAATATCGACGAAACAACTTTGCGGATTAAGGATTTCATAATACGTTTCGGTTACTTGCTTTGTTTCCATTGTTATTCGATATACGTTAAATGGAACGTTTCTGTGACGTGTCATTTATTTTTATGTTTTTTTTAGATTATATGACTACGTAAATAAATTGATCTTAAAATGAAATAAAAATAATGCGAAATTTTACTAAGTTTTCTTGTAAAAAAAAGCTACATATGAAGAGATCATCTATTAAAATCATAATAAAAATAACAAATAATAAAATATTCATAGTAAGTGTAACCCTAGCATTGCATGCATTATTTATTACACTCCGCTCACTTAGCTGGAAACCCTAACAGTGCAAATACCGGGAAAGTATTACCGCATCCAATAATGATCTAACCGATTCCGTTTATAGTTTTGCTTGTCAGTGATAAATTGAACAATAAAGTAATACAATTATTTCTTAGTAAACAAAGCACACTATATATATTCTGGTTGTGCAAACAGAAGAACAGAGAACAAGAAATGTTGCGATCAAAATTAAATACTGAAAATTGAAATTAATCATATATTTTTTTAATATTTTTAGAAATTCTATATTATATATAAAAAGTACAGCTGTATGCTGCTTTTGCAAGCTTTACTTTGCTTGAATTAACGTATGATACCAGAAAGAGACCTAAATAAACCAATTCTAGGATATAAGGACGGTCAAAATTAAATCTTACTAAGGTAAGCCGAACAAGCCTCATTATCACCAATCTGCAACCGACGGGAATATTAAACGAAAACTAACATGCGGAACTCGTACTAACCACCAAACAAATCCCAACCTTAACGACATTAAACAATAAGACACCACAGATCATTGTTCTGCAAATAGCTGGCCGTAAGCAATAGGAACTGATGCCAAAACGTAGCAGCCGTCGAATATGATTGCTCCTAATGCGGCAAGGGGATGGGTAAGGGGTAGGGGTAGGGCATCCAAGGGGGTTACTGCGTCGCGCCGAGTTTCTGACCGAGCAGTAAGTCTGGCTTAATCCTATCGGAAACGCGGACCCCCGTTGAAGATCGAGGACTGGGCCACGATGCATCGATATATCACGAGATATCCATTTAATTTTGACTTCCAATCTTGTTGTTTAATAACATTTAAAATAACTAATATACAATGTAATAGCAAAAACGAATGGTTGATGTAGAATTTCGAAATTAAATTTCCATTCATAAATCCACCTCAGGTTGGTGTTGTGTTATTTATGTAAATAATAAAATGTAAATTTAACTGAACAGACGTGTTTATGCAGACAATGAAATAAATAACTTTACGTTTATTTTAAATCATCGCAACAGTGTGGCGTAGTAAATATTTAAATATAAAAAAAAAATACATATTTTACTTTATAGTCCACAATTTAATACTAAGCAAGTCAATACTAAAAACAAAAACAAAGTATAGATCTTTGCATACAAAATCTTAACTCCAAGCTAAGCCACATAACCGATAGTCGATAGCCATCAAAAGCCTCGACTTATCCGCCTTCCGTCCGCTCCATGTGCCAGTAGGGGGAGACATTACAAATTAATAGTACAAAGACCGGCCGCAGATCGCCTGCGAAAATTTACAGGCAGCAGACACTTATAGTGCACTGCAGACGATAAAGCTATGTACACGTATTATATATTAAGGTGTAGGCTATTTTGGCACTGGGTTAGGTGAGCGTCCCACTGTTAACACCCTGTACCTTTGTCATGTAATCTTTTGCCTATCTAGACGACGATGGTTAGTTATTAGCTTTTGAGTTCAGATTTTCTTGGCACTTAATTATGTGTTTTAATGGAGTTGCCAAATTGAGCTTTTTGAAGCTTTTTTTTAATCTATTTTTATTTGAGTTCGATTTATAGAAGGACGTTTCTTGATTCAATATGAACTATACGATTATGGATAGGTACATAACAGGTAGTAAGTATATAGTTATTTAAAAAATATATGTTGCAGCATTTAAGAAAACCACAGTAGATATAATAAATATATATAAAATTTTGACTTGATTATTATTTAGTACATAATGATTGTATATTTTATTATAAAAACGAAATATCAAAATATGAAAATTCATTACGTATTATAATAAAAACGATATCTTAATATACTTTTAGGTAAATCTCGATAGTTCTAACGCAAAAGCTCAAGACATTTATGGCTCACTGCGGACAATATCGGTACGTACATAGCAGAATATATAGAGGCTATCATAGCACTACGTCGTCGTGGCGCAGTGGGACTTGTCTCATTGTACGCGATAAATGCGAGTTCAAATTCCACTTATAGAAGTTCTACAAATCTTAGCTGATTATAAATTTAAATTGAAGTTGACTAACAGATTAAAATTTAAAATTCGACGTTATGATTTATCTAATAATTAGGACTAAGTAATGAAAGTAAATTATCAGTTGAAATCGAATTCATATCTATTATATTACAGTCAAAAGCTGTTCCACTGCGCTTCAATGTATATAAAATATATTTAGTGTATTTAGGCAAGTAGTACTTTGCAAATCTGACGACGATGTTGTGGCGCAATGAGAGCGTGTCCATGCTACGGTACTTAAAGGTCCCTAAATGGGTGGATAGTGGAGTGGAGAAATAATTTATATGTATGTATGTTATGAGAAATTGTAGAAATAAATCTCTGTTCTCCAATTATCACTTATAACGTTATTATAAGGGACATCTAATAATAATGTTATAAGTAATACATCTGGCTTACTGTGAAGGGGCGGGCCCAAGCGTGTGAATGTAAACGCAGACACTCCAGGTAGTGAAATATTGTATATTTGCGTTTTTCGCTCTGATAACAATTCAAAGCATTGAGTTCCGCCACTCAACACGCAATGCCTTAAATTCGGCGGAAATGGCAAACAGAACAGAGTGTCATAACACTACGTTCCCAAGGTTTTTCTGTCTACCCTGACATGTTCCAGGACACAGCTTAAAGCAGAAAAAAAAAAACTTAAACAAGTTTGCTAATATGAAAAATTGTCATAAAATGAAACCATTGGACCTGCCTCCATAAAGAATAAGTTAATAAACAATGATAATAAATCTTAGTTTTGCTTTAGATCTTTGACGTTTAATTATTAGCTACAATCACATATGCACGATATGGACTTACGAGCAAAATATAGACGTTTGTGCCTCTTAAAGCTAGTCCAACAAATTATATGAATATGGCATAATAATAATATGACATAAATACCTTATTCAATTTAAACTATCTTAACCTACCTACATGTATATGTACATCTGAAGTATTATACAAATATATGTATATAACAAAACCAACTCGTAAATTCTGATTATCATTATAGACATTGATAAACGTCCTAGTTCCATACACAATGGATTTAAGTCAAATGCATCGAGCTCGCAAGAGATTCGGAACTCGCCAGCACTGAATTGTGGACATTACTTCTCACGCATGGCTTGCGTAGCAACACGGGCTTATACTGAGTAGTCTTAACATAACATTTACATTATACAAAGCTGTTTTACATTAAAACTGTCTCGATTATTAAGTTCAGTATCGTTTGTTTATTTGAAATATCTGTAACCTGCACATGGCAGGGTAAGTAGAGGAAATGTAGCAATCTAGTGTTAAGACACTCCGTTCCGATCCCCACTCTCCGCTAAGCGGGACCCAACATGTCGCTTTTACAGTCGCACTCTTGTGCCTCTGCGCCTTTAAGTAATATGTTGCGGTACAAAGTCTACTTGTTAATCTAAATCACTTACTAAATTAGCAATAGTTGATATAGCACATGTCCGTCTTACGGGCTTTTTCATTCAAAAATTAGCCAAAAACGACGTGTTTCAATAATTTAAATAAGAAAATTTTAAATGTATTTTCGTATCGTCTTTATACAAAGTCCCAGATATATGAAATTGAAGGATTCATTGCAATTTTTATTGCAATTAATTGTTGTAGACTTGAATATAGCTTTAAATAATATTTATATTTAAAATATAAGTGATTTCTGAACTAAATTACGGACCTTCTTTCTAGTTTTTACTATTAGTTTTTTTCATACTAAATAGATGGAAAGAAAATATAAAATTACATATACTTATATTCCGTTCTTAATTTATCGCCATAATTCAATACATTGTGTGTTAAATATGGATTGTAAATAAAGTTGTTGAATTTAAAGTAACGTTGTTTTAATATGTAATACTAAAAAAGTCAAATTTATGAAAATAAATAAAGTATTTTAAACGAAATACGATGCTTACGATAATATTGTATAGGTACTTAATGTTATTCAGTAAGTAACTGAAAAAGCTCAGTTTATAATTATGCATTCTTTTTATATTTAGAAAAATATTTTAATATTAAACTCGAAATATAAAAAAAAATACCTCAAAACCGTGTCGCATTTTTAGTGAACCCAATTAAAAGTTCTTGACCATCGGCTGTGAATCAAATAAATCTGGACAATCCACTGTGAAAATATGACCGATCTACGTCGGTCTTATATAAAACATTATAAACACTATGTACACTTATTCAGCTAGATGGAGATTTTTATGAATTTTAAATTTAAATATATTAATAATATTTAACATAAATGTTATTATATATTCGACGGGAAGTAAGAACCGTCTCTTAACACTAGGTTCCCAAGTTCCTACTGCCTTCCCTGCTATGAGCTAAACACATTGTGAGGCTAATGAAAAAAAAAACATTTCAACTCTTTGATATTCTTTATGCAAAGAAGAATTATCATATTATCCTTACTATTTCGTAATTTCCGATATTGAAATAAAGAGTTCTTTAGTTAACTTTAGAAGAAAAAAATACTTATTATGTCTTCTTCACTATAAAATGTTAATACATGGATATCAGAATTATATACATATATAACTGTTCCTAATGCTACGATACTAAATCACCTACCAGCAAACAACTGTTTAACGTGCTCTCTGAAGCACGCAAGACGTCAAACGCACACCCATCTGTCCAGAGTGAACGTTACTTAACCTAAATTATATAATTGATAATGTTTGTCACCGAGTTAATAATCCCTAAGTCTATTTCTTTCATTTGCTATTGTTATTATAATAGCAGATAAGTACTTATAAATATATTTATATTTATTTTTTAAATATATTTATGGGACTGAGGCCTTTCGTGGCGCAGCGGCACAAGCGTATGACGGTAACCGACGGGTTGTGGGATCGATCCCTACTTGAGGAAATTAAATATTTCATATATTCAATTTAAATATTTTATGTTTTTATTTCTTCGGTCTGGCACAAGGAAAAACGTGGCGTTGAATTCTGCCACTCAACACGCAACGCCTCAAATTCGGCGGAAAGTGGGGAACGGAAGTGGAACGGAGTGTCTTAACACTAGGTTCCCAAGTTTCCTCTGCCTACCCTGCCATTTGCGGGATACAGCGTGAAGCTGAGTAAATATATTTATAACTTAACGTGCTGTACCCGCACATGGCTGGGTAGGTAGTAGGAATTTTATAAATATTATATTTTATAGTTTTAATATAATCGCGTGTAGTCAAACACGTGTCAAATATGCTACGATGGTTCTATTATGATAATAAATTAAATAAATTAATATAAAAAGAAACATTACCTGCAGTCATAAGCGTGACTGAAACGGTTTTTTGCGAGTTAAACGCATCCATCCTCTGTATGTGCACGACATCCATCTATACAGATATCGTACAAACAGCATAACAACGAACCATTAGTACGGATTGCTGAATACTTAACCGAGATTATTTTAACAGTATACCCTTTTCGCTTAATGCTTTTCGTTCTCGAATATCATTCGTCGAAGCTTTAACGAATGCTCTACAAAAGTAAGCGGACAAATTGCTTCTAAAACAACAAAAGCCGACCGGAAAAATTCACAATCGCACCGAATCATTAATCTCAGAAACAAATGGAAATCGGCCGACATCTGCTGTACTGCTCGAAAAAAATGCCCGCCATAGTCGACAGTTGTCACGTTATTCTCGACGGGATTAATTAGAAATGCGATTAAAAACAAACAAAACAGGGAATGGTGAACTTAAATTAATGAAAAATTACCACCCTCGGAGCACTCGTCAACTCTTTTTTTTCACCGGGGTCGCTCCCGCGCATTAAGCGGCTTTAATTTGAATTCGAAATTAGAATTACGCGCGCTTTATAATTATTGTTTTTTTTTTTTTTTTCGGCCAGCGCTTGATGTCTAATTCTAAAAACTGTTGATTGTATGCCATTATGTGTTTTTAATGCTATGTGTTTATGTGGCTTCTGCGAAAATATAATGGTTCATAAAAGTTCGATGTAAATGAACGTCTATACGTCTAATTATTCTCATATTAATGTGAATGTGAATTTATTCTTTAATGAATACACAATAATTGTAGCGGAATAAAAATGGTGGACAATTACTTTGTGCATCATTAGTATTTTGTTATGCCTATATTGATTATAGTTCAGAGCTTTTAACTGGAATTTTTTGTTCTTTCTATAACAAGAAACTATTTAACTATTGTTCAAACTGTAATTTGTATTGCTGAATACTTAACCGATTGCTGAATACTTAGACGACCGAGCCTAGTACTAAGAATATCAGTATCTATTATTATACAACTTTGTATTTTTTTTTATTTAAAAAAGTAAATTCTAATTACTTATTCCTGTTGAATAAATAAAAAGCACCACCGTCGTGGTGGTAGGTTAGCGTAATAAAAATAATAAAAAAAAAAATTTGAAAAAAAAAAAAAAAACATAATGACGTACACGCACGACTTTGTCGCGCAATTTGAGCTTAGAACAATGGCGTTCGGAAATAATAAGTGATCGGAACACGAAGGGCAATGATGAGTGCTTTTATGCTCGAGTGCTGTAAGAGCCCTCTGCGTACGCCCGAGATATACATATTTAATTTGCATTTTTATATCATTTCTAGTGAAAATAACTTCAAAATCACAATTTTTATGTCAATTTTAGTGATATTTATAAAAAAAGCAACTAATTTTATTTTTCCGGGACATGTATATGTGTCTACATGGTCGCATGGCGTTATAAAAAGTGACAATATGGTCAGCAATTCTTTTTCTAGTTGTTTGCTTATTTTGTATAGTTTTTAGTGTCGGAAGGTATATAATGCTTCGAGTATTATATATAAATATATAAATATTTTACATTTAAAAACATGAATTACTTCATAGTTATTTAAATTATATTATTATCATACATATTAAGTATTTTTTTTTTCAGCTTCACGCTGTATCCCGCACTAGGCAGGGTTAGCAGAGGGAACGGAAGTGAAATATAGTGTCATGATATGTATATAACTACGTTCGTATATAATCATTGATTTTGCAAAGGGCAATGTTAAGAGCTTTTGTATTCGTATGACGAGGACACTTTAGTTACGCCCGAGGAATCTACATTTTTTATATATTTTTTTATTTTTACCCCATAACTGTGCATATTTAGGTATAAAATATTATTTACACCAAGACAATTCAATAACATTACATCAAGAAAATCTTTCACCTAAATTAACTTTCAAAACATCAAAAGCTGGAAAGAATTGACGGTAAAGATGCTGTAGATCCCAAAATGTGTTTTTGCCTTCCCGTTAAATAGTTTAGAATAAGTGGCATATATTAAACATAAGTTATACACATAATATTTTTTCAACCTAATGCTGGCATATTACATATGTAGGTAGGTAGCGTAAACAGAGACAACTTCCGAAACTAGTGTTAAGGCACTCCGTTCCATTTCCTATTTTTCGCCGAAATTGAGGCATTACATGTTGAGTGGTGGAACTGAACGCTGCGCTTTTTCTTTTTACCCGAGCGAAAAAAGAAAATAATAAATAGTTAATTTCCTCCAGTGGAAATCGAACTCATAACTCTCTCGTAACCATTACACTAACACGCTTATGCTCCTGCGCTTTTTCACTTATATACAAATATAAATTATTATATTCTCAAATAAAATCTTAAAAAGCGCAAAAAAAAACATTTAGGCAAATAACATTCAACGTTAGGACAATAAACACGGCTGTTACAATCCTTTGAACTATAATAGCTTAGTAGCTTAAAACTTTACAGCGACATCAAGGGACATTATAAAGGAAACGCGAGAGTAAAATACTGTAATGCGTGATTTATGGCCATATTACACGATGCAATTGCAACTTAACGCTACAATAATAATAATATGTTTATAGTATAATTTATTGTTGACTAAAATATATTTGGCTTGCAGTGTTAACCTGCGAAATTAGTTTTTTATCGCTATTGTAGATAAAGCTTTTTTTTAGGTTTGACGCTGTATACGACACATAGTAGAGTAGGCTGAGAAAACTTGAGAACCTAGTGTTAAGGTACCTACTCTGTCCCCACTTTTCCCCTAATTTTAGGCATTACGTGTTGAGCGGCGGAACTTAACGCCGCGCGTTGACTTGTTTTTTGAGCCAAAAAATGAGAAAAATATTTTATTTGTAATATTAAGATCAACCCCACAACCTGTCGCATTTATAGGCACACGCTTATAACCCTGTTATCGACAGACATCAAATATGGAAACTTTATTGTATATTTTTACTAATTTAAAAAATATCCTGATAATGTTTGTTTATATATAATTATTTTCAGACCGTTTTTTTTTGTCACAGCAGGCTTACACTCCAAGTCGACGATATGCCTTCTTATACTATTTCTCAAGTTTCATTTCCGGGACATGAATCCGGGTCTTAGTATAAATATATATTTACTATATACCTATATAAACATTTCTGACTGTATTAGCTATTGTTGTGGACTTCATGACCATCTATTATATGTAAATTAATTCTATTTCCCGCTACGCTTTACAAATCGCGGCATTGAGTTACATCACTAACTTGTTATAGAATATATAATAATAATTAATGGCCCTGGAATTTCAGCAGTAGAAGTAAGAAACTGATATTTTAAGCGTAACTACATAAGATAGAACCTTTTGGTAATGCTAGATATTACTTTTTTATTAGTTATACCTAAAATTGAATCCTCTAACTACCTATATTTTTTTTAAGGATATAGAATAAAGATTAACATAGTTCACAAGAAATGAGCCTATGAAACATCATAACATTGTGTATGTCTAACAAATAATAACAATCAAAAACGCTATACGCCCCATATGGCAACAAATTACGCATCAAAACACAACTACAACTATTTGGCAGAACTTAATTTTTAGGAACTGTTACCGAAAATCCCTCCATTCAGTATGCGCTTTAAACACAAAATTAACCCGCGAACATTTACAAATATCGGTCAATTAACCGCCAAGCGAGATAACAATTGAAATCGGTTTCACTTTCATCGAGGCCCGGTTAACGCGCTAAATATAATAATAGATCAGTAGATACATCAATGGTCCGCGGTGCATACCTCTTTATTTTTGTTGCATTATAGTCCCTATTCGCAATATACTAAGAGCCACAGATAGCATTCACTTTCAATTTTCGAACGTCGGCACAGATTAAATAAATGTTCGTATAGTCTGTTGACGCGCGTTTGACCACATGTTTTGTGACGGAATACTTACGGTTTTAATAAATAATAGACAGCCGCTTTGGTTTGTTTTCACTTATCTGTATTGTTTTGGATTCGTGTTTAATTTTAAATGTACGTGGATACGTTTGTTTTTGATTAAGAATTGATTTAGCTTTCCCTTTGAGCTTTATTCCTTTAAATACTCCACTTTAATTAATAATTATATGAAAATTATTATATTGAACGATAATTGTATATTTAACTAAGGAATTCATTTGTAAGTAGTTTATTATGTACATACATAAATAAAAAGATGACAGTTTAAATACCTTGAACTTTAAAACTGTAATTATTGATGCAAAACAACAGGTAATATGACCGAGCTTTTACAATCACCTTCAATAAAATACGAAGCGAAATTAAAATCCGTGACTCATAAAGCTCAGAATAACATTCTATAATTCCCATAGATTTTGAATTATTTGAACAATAACATAATTACTGTAATACATAAAGCTACCAACGTATTCGTGCTCCTGACTAACATAGAAAAGATTTTACCATTTATTCCAATAACATCTGTACATACAATACGTGTACAATCATAAAAATTGCTCATCCATAAACGTTCCTTATAATAATAATATAAATTTACAACTAAGCAAAGTAATAAGAACTTTACTATGTAAGTATAAAGTTGACTTTTGGTGTTTAATGTAATGTTCATTAGTGATTTGAATGAAAGGGTTGGCAAATCCAACTTCTATTGTTAATAGTCACGCGTCAATGTATTAAACATAATTATGTGTTTTATTATATCGACTATACTACGGGTCTGGAGCTATCAAATTGTGCGACTTAATTTTTTTATAGCTATTCATAAAACTCACTGAGATTATGTCGGTGTGCTAACACTGAAAGGGACACATCAGGTCTAATATGGTATTGTGATTATTGAGCTTTTGAAATGAAATTGTTATATACTACATATTATTATTAGAGGGAAGAATTTGCCTTCTGGTAGAAGGCAAAACGCGGCGTTGAGTTCCGCCACTCAATACGTAATGCCTTAAATTCGGCGGAAAGTGGGGAACAGAAGGGGAACGGAGTGTCTTAACACTAGGTTCCCAAGTTCTCTCTGTCTACCCTGCCGTGTGCGGGAAACAGTGTAAAGCTGAGTATTATTAGAAAATACGACAGTATTAGCGAATGAAGTTGGGCGTAGTATATAAATTTTTCTTCACAAAGTTACCCTTCATCAACTTTGTCCCGATATATAATATTAATATATAGTTCACATAATTAGAAAGGATTTTACAAAATGAAACAACGATATTTTTGTTATTTTCACGGTATTTGTCATTGGGAACCTGATGTTAACATACTGTGTTCTCCACTTTCCTTCAAATTTTTGGGACTCTGCCCTTTTATTTGGCAAATAATACTAATTTAATTATAAGTACAGACAGAAAAATAAGTTATAAAGAAATGTTGTAAACATGTCTTAAAGTGGTAAACGAAATGTTCTGTCACTGAAGTTTTGAAACAGCAAATGATGATAAAAAATAAGAAGAATATATAATACGTGCATATTATAAACATTACAGGTGCTTATTGTGTGACAAACTAAATATACCTTTGTTATTTTATGTTAATGTTAACAATAATTATTACAAAAATGGAAAGAATTATATTAAAACTGTTAAATTTATAAAAATAAGTTGTAAATATTCAAAATGTAAATATAAAATATATTTTGTTACTTCTTAACAAATGAATATACATTATAATACTTGCTCAGTTTCATCAATACCCGTTCAGCAATTTCTTGTGTCGATTTGTCCCGGATAAAATAAATATTAATAAAGAAAATTCTTACTCTTATCCCATCGGTGGTAACCTGACAACAAAAAATGTTTTTATGAGACTTTGGTTCGACTTTTAGTACAAATTTAGTTGAAAAAAAAAGTACTAAGGGTAATTAGAAATAAACATCTATTAGGTTATATATTTTATCATAATATAAATAAAGCAATTCAGTTTTTAAATAAAATTTATGTACAAAAAGAGATTGGCATTAAACTGTCATAGTCTTAGTGTAAAAGACAAGTCATAGTAGAGATGTGACACAATAATGTAAAAAATATTATAATATTTAAAAAAAATCTAAAGTTTAATAAGGTTTTATAAAATTAAAATTAATTATAAAAAAAATATTACATTTTTTATTGTAACATAAAGGACAAAACGCTAGACATAAATAAACAAAAGATGTTAATCTGTAAATGTAAGTAAAACAGCGAAATGAGTCATTCCTTAATACGATTATTTACCATAAAAAAGCGCGAACGACGGACATCTTGTTATTTCGATTCTAATTATATTTAATGTGCCTGTTATTTTTTGAGTTTTAATGCGCGCCCGCTATAAAAAGATAATCACAAAAATAATTGAAACGAAATAATAAAGGGAGTAAGGGAGGCGATTAATGACGGGGGGAGGCGCGGGATAGTCGGCGCATTACGACCTAAATAATCAACATAATTACACTTTTTACCCCGACTTCCTCCTTACCCCCTAAGTGCTAGTAAAAGGATTGTCTATTCAAAAGTTTTTTAAATGACAGCTATGCTAAATGTAGTTTTTAACGAGCATTCTCTTTGCGCTTTACTTTGAATGAATCTTTATAGCAATCTGTTGAACTAATTTAGTGGGGTTTAAAGTGAAGATTTTAGTTAATAATCTTTATGTTAAGAAAATCTATTGATATTTTATTTGTGAGAATCTTTTATAATTAATATTAATATATGATATATTAAAGAAACCTATACAGTTCTGAAGATGACAAGAAAGTTCGCTTTGGCGATTTATTTCTTTTAAATAGAGGCGATTGTAACGCAGTAGGAAAGCACCTGACTGTTGAAGCAGTTTCAGTTGTCAATTCATTATCCAGTTGGGGCAATATATTTAAATAATTTTCGTTTTCAGTACACAAAAGGCACCAATGAATGTCGCTACTCAACATCCAACTTCTTGAAATATGGGTGTAAACTGGGAAACGAAGGATTTAGCATCATAGAAAACATTATTAGAGCTCCCTCGATATAGATAAATGCGAATTTACAACTGTTGCGTACTGCTAGTCACATCAACGCAACTACTGTCGTACTGTCGTACGTAAATTTTATGGTCTTGTAATATTGTAGGAGTGTGTTTTATTTTATAAATCTCCCTTTAAGTCCTTAGTTTAGTGAGATTTTTCCCGTTTTTTATAGTATTAAAATGCTGAAACGTCAATGACAAGTTACATTCAAGTCTACATTAAACACCGAATAGGCGAAAAGTGGAGAACGAAGGGTTTTTTTTTAATATAAGATTCCCGGATTTCCTCTGTCTACCTTACTATACAACCTACTAAATAACAGGATTCGTGAGTTAGTTAGTTTTTACCATATATTGGTTAGTTAGTTTTCGTGAGAGGAGTGAGATCGAGTCAGATCTAAAATAATTTAGTCATCAGGTACCAGGTACCAGGTTGACCGTAGCGTTTGGCGCTCCGTTCTCTCTGCCTACCCCGCTAGGGATATAGCGTGAAGCTAAGTAAATAAGTAAGTATCAGGTACCAATTAATTGTAATTATTACTATTTGGCAAACAATTAGTAAAAGTAATAATTAAAATATTTCAAAGTTAGCGAAAAACATATTAAAATATAGAATATTATTTCTAGTTTTTTTTTATCAACCAATTTCACACTGTATCCCGCATGACATAGAGATTTGGGAGATTAAAATTCACATACTCCATACCATTCCTCACTTTCTGCCAAATTGAAGCATTGTGTGTCGAGTGGCGGAATTGAACGCTGAGTTTTGCTATGTTACGAGTGAAGAAAATCAAAATGTTAATTTCATTTTCTCGAGTGGGGATCGAACCCACATCATATCCTTATTTATAACTTCAAGCTTTATTTCTTAAAACCTGCCGACCTACCTTAACAAATACCTGCTTTAAAACAAAACTGGCGTTAAGCTTTTTCGAACTGTGATTGTTTATGTGTAAAATATTATATGACGTGGAGATGTTATTTGAAAACGAGTAGCATTGAAAGAAGTGTTAAAGCAAGAATCGCTAATTGGGTGGTTGGGCACAACTTAGCGCCGTTGTAACTTTTGCTTCTTGTTAAAGCATGAAAATTATATATTTAATAGTTCCTCCAAGTCCTCTACTTCGAGTAGATTTCGAATCTACAATCATCGAGCCTGTTAAAGTCAAACATTTTCATACTGTACCACGATGTCTTCAAATATATTATATTATTACATATTATTCCGTATTGTATGTTATTTTTTTTTTCATTTGTATTTTTTCTTATAAAACTATAAGTACATTATCATTTCTTCATTTTGGTAACGAAGCAAACGCGTTGCGTAGAGTTTTGCTTCACAACATGCAATGCCTTAAGTATTCGGCAGAAAGACAATAGGGAACGGAAGTGCCGTAAGGGGAAGATAGTGTCTTAACACTAAATTCCTTGGGTCTTTCCGCTGTTAATGATATATAAACAGCGTTAAAATAAAAATTAGGTAGCAGTAAGTAAGTAGGATTAGAGATCCATCGTGGCGCAGAACAACAAGCAACAACTACGGATTCGATCTGGTAACAAGGCAAGGCGCGGCGTTGAGTTCCGCCACTCAACACGCAATACCTCAAATTCAGTAAAGTGGGTAACAGAACGAAGTGTCTTGACACTAGGTTCCCAGGTGACCTTTGCCTACCCTGCCATTATCGAGATAAGACTACGAGACTATTAGTATGAGACTTAGACCTTTCTTACAAAATAAAATAATATAATAATTTGACCTTCTCAATATTTAACCTTTTTATTTTAAAGTATGTTTTAACTTACTTTTGTTATTGTTCTTGCATTTGGCATTGTATCGTAACTAATAAAGCAATAAATACAGCATACATAATAATTAATTATTAATTATAGCAACAAATTCCCAATAGATAGGATTAACCCACGCGACCACATTAAATTAACGCTATCTTGGCTTGCATTTGTTTTCCCTAATGTATTAATACAAAATAATCACTTATTTATACAATGTTCGTGCACAAGTAAAAGAATGTATGCAAAAACTGTAATTTTTTAACGTAATACACTAGGGTTTTTCCAGTTGTTGTTTAATGTGCATCTGCATACAGATTAAATTATTGTATAAACACTCTCTTTTATGTCTCGAATTTGAACAGAAAATGGAAGACGAAGAATTGTGTCACTGATTTCTCACTACATCCGGTTAAATTGACATTTTTTTTTCTTCAGATAAACAAAATCTTGTCTAACAAAGGCCGTGGCGCACTGACACGTCACGTGCGACTGTAAACACTGTGGTTCGACACTCGAGAAAACAAAAAACAAAATCTATCAAAACACACAAAAACGCGCTTAATATTTTTTTTAAGTATTTGAGTCAAATGAACACTAAATCCGTCTATGTCTTATACCTATAGACATACTATATACATACATTGTACATACATTGTACATCATACTATATGTACATTGCATACCACTAAATTTATTGTGTAAAGTGTATTTTTATCTTTCTTAATCAATTCTTACAAGATACGTTTCAGATGAAGTCGAGCTGAAGAATCGGCATATAATTAGAGATAATGAGACGCCATTCAAGTGTCCGTCTGGATACTTATGGAGTGGATCTACGAATATTATTTTGGATGTGCCAATTATGAATATTCAATTTATTTAATGCATTATTTCATACAAACATAAAATATATTTAGTTATCGCAGTTTGCTTGTGATTTGTATGAGATAAGATGTTTTCTACAAGACGTAAGGTAATATATGCTTATAAGGGTAATGCCATTTTTAACTCTGGTTTTTTTTATATATTATAATGCCTAAGTAGGTGCAAAACAAAATATGCTTTTTCGACTTAGCAATACATTAACAATACACAATTCAATTAACTGTAAAACAAAACATTTTCCTTTTGTTTCTTTAAAGAACCTTTCAAAAAATTTCGTACCTCCTCCATCTCCGAATAAGACAGGGACCCTAAATGAATGGGTTTAATTCGCTTAAATTTTATATTAAGAGCCTGTATAATTTATAACTTCTACAATAATTGTATTTGGAGCTTTAAGCTTATTTATTGGAGTTTGTATTAGAATATAATTGCCTTATTCCAAAGGTTTAATCAACTAAGTTTTTCGAATAGCTTTCGATCGAATTTGGTAACAAACTTAATTAAAATTATAATTAGGCATCCTTGAGGCTGGATGAAGGTGCTGTTTAGTATGTTTTATACTTTTTTAATTTCATATTATGATAATTTTGTAGCAGGTAAATAACGGTACTGTTTTAGAAAAAGTTCAGTGGACTATTCCTTTTTATATATTAAAATAATGGTTAAATGGATAGATAAATTGAAGGCCTGTCGGCCTGGGTCATACGTGAGTCTAAACGCAACAGGCTATGGGTTCTATTCCCTCTTGAAGAAATGAAATATATAATATGTGCATAAAACTCGCTCCGGTTGCGAAAAAACGCGGCGTTTAGTTCCACCAATCAACACACAATGCTAAAGTATTTAAAAATTAGATAAAATTAAACAACTGTATAACAAGTATGTTTACTTCATACATTAAATACAAACGACTCATAAATAATATAAACATAAATAAGTAGAATATTTTTCTATAAATCAGTCAAGCAAATTAAACAGCCTTTATCAGAGTCGATTGTACATATGTAGTGTATTAAAAAAAATATATAAACTGTTGATAATATGGACGTTTTCGTAGTAGTACAGCGTCTGAATGTTAACGAGACGGTGGTTGGTTCTTATATATAATACACCGCTAAGGCAAGACAAAAGTATGGCCTCGAGTTTAATCAATTAACAATGTTTCGAATTCGGGTAAAAAGCACTTCTTTAGAGAGAGTAAGAGAGAATAATTTGTTTCAGCATCACGCTGTATCGCGCATATGGCAGTACAGGTGGGAGGAACTTGGGAACCTTGTGTTAAAACTCGTTCTTTTCATTCCCTACTTTCCGCTGCATTTTGAGGCATTGTTACGTGGCAGAACTTAACGCCGCAATTCGTCTTGTTACCATGGCGAAGAAATGAAAACATTAAATATTTAAATTTAAAATATTAAATATTTATTTTACTCAAGCTTTTTTGAACCGACAACCTCTCCTCCCTCAAGTTTAATTATGTAGCCCTTCTGAATGCGCAATAAATTTCAAAGCTCAAAAATATTAAAAAAAAAAATACTTTCAATCATACTTTGAAGGCATTTGTAAAAGATTTAGTAATATGTTATTATTGAAACTAAACGAATTAATTCCATCACTCTGTCAGTATAGTTTAATAGTAACGCCTGCTTCAAAGCCTTTGTTGTGTCAAGGAAATTAAAACTTTATTTGTATCACGATAAGGCGGAAAACGCAAATAATGGCTACTTTAGTCATGTAACGAATTCAAATAAGCACTATGTATGCTGTTTTAATATACATTGTCGAATTTTAATACTAGTTTTTTTTAACGACGCTAAATAAGCGCCATAAATACGATACAATGAGGAAGATTATTGAAATGATACATACTTATAATAAACTGAGTCTCAGCAAAAAACGCCAAATACAAACGCAAAACGAACGCCAAGTTCTAATTAAAATGATTAACTTAATGGTTTGAGTCATTAGCGATTTTAATTTCAAATAGCATGTTTTTTTATACTCCAAAATAATATTAACTGTTTTTGTGTAGGCTTTTTTCAGGTTTCCTTAATTGTTCACCATTACTTTAAGATTGGCGTTATATTCGCTATATATAGGGAGATACCTATACCTAACATTAAGTTACATAAAATGATACTAATACCATAGCAAAGCCAATACTAGTGAAATTATAGTTTAACTATTACCTTCTAGCCTTTCGTTGAATTCCGCCATTCAACACGCAACGCCTCAAATTCAGTGGAAAGTAGGGAACGGAAGTGGAACGGAGTGTCTTAACACTAGGTTCCCATGTTCCCTCTGCCTACCCTGCTATGTGCGGGATACAGCGTGAAGCTGAATTAACTAGCCTTCTAGAACCGCTTTCTGCCACTTCGCGTGGTCAAATAGAAATAACTAAGAGACAATTATGTAATGGCCTATTACCGATCTTGACTATACAATATGATTAATATTTAAATTTGAAGCAATACTTCCCGAGATTAGCGCTTTTAACCAAACAATTTATATAAATATATAAGTTTGTGTGTGCAGTGAGCACTAAGGCCAGTGTCCAATAAAGTGTCCAGACTTGATTGTAATTCGCAAAATTTCTGTTAATTTTTTTTCAAAATAAAATAATAATATCTATTATTATTTCATATTTGCATTATGAGTAAAATGTTTTCTAAGAAAGTGATCAGAGACACAGCACCTGTATAAAGGTGATGATCCTGAAGTCATTATTTTCCGCTTTGGTAGATAAATTCGCTTTATTAAATTTTAATTTCTTGCTTTGGCAGCTGAAGAGATGCGTTAATTTTCACCATTTCGCAATGTTTTGGAAATTAGGCCTAAAGTGAGTCACAGGGTTACGCGAGGTTCCCCGTATAGTATAATGCCAATCTGAAAATTCTCTTAAACACTCCCTCTTTGAAAATATAGAAAAATCAACTGTTTAATTAGTTCAGAATAAAAAATTGCAACTCACAAGCTACGCTTTCACATTAATTTATTACAACATATTATGATACACACTATCTAGACAGTACATATCTTATAATCATACGTACATACATTGCCACAATTACAACACTAGCAAACAGCATCACGAATATTAATAGAGATTTTAATACGTAATATGCGTTTGTACCATCATTGGGTGTCGCTAATGAGCTATTAATTACTTAATTAACCCCGTTATCGTTATAAACACCTCAATTAGAAGTTAATTTCGTAGCACATCATGTACAAATGTTTATACACCGTGCCCGAATTGTTTTACTTTCTAAGATTTTTTTATACTTTGTACACGTTTTATGGTTTCAAAGATAAAGTGATTCAAGCGGCGTGAATTGCTTTTTAAATTTACACTAGTTTTTAACTGCATATTAATTAATATACATACGGATTCAAATGAAAATCGCCTGAATAATTGAGTTTTGTTGGGTTTTTTTTGGTAAATCTTGTGTTTTGGAAATAACATTCAAATACGAATAACATATGTTGATATAGCTCCATACAAGAAGAAACTTAAAAAAGAAAGACAATTAATAGAGCTGAACAATCTGTTTCAGGACCGCCCAAGTACTCATTTCAGCTGTTGTAGAATGTGGCGAATCTTATCCTTGTTCTTAATATAATGTAAAAGTAAAGTTTTCCATTCAAAATATCGTTTTAATGAATTCTAAAAATGACTTTTTTTATTGCCGTTTGATTTATCGTCCTCGAAAATCGTTCATATAGTATTTGCTAAGAATAGTCAGCTCAACCAATCAATATTTAGCCTTATAATATACGTACACATGTATTGAATAGTATGGAAGTATTTTATTATAAATCACTCACTCAGTTTCACGCTGTATCCCGCACATGGCAGTGTAGGCAGAAGGAACTTGGGAACCTAGTGTTCAGACACTGTTCCGCTACTGTCACCTACTTTCCGCCGAATTTAAGGCATTGCGTGTTGATTAGCGGTTCTCAACGCCGCGTTTTGCCTTGTACCAGAGCGAAAAAAATGAAAACATTAAATATATAAATTGAAAATGTTAAATATTTCATTTCCTCGAGTGGGGATCGAACCCACAACCTGTCGGTTACTGCCACATGCTTGTGTCGTTGCGCCACGACAGGCCTCAATCATAAAAATCTTTATTATAAATACTATTCAAATATATGTAGATTAAAATAAGACTTAAATATTTCCGCTCTGGAAAGACAAATGGCTGCACAGAATTACGCTACTCAACACTCAGTCCAAATTACGGGTGGAAAATGCACCTTAGAGCCTCAGTTTAGGTTCCAGAGATGTATGAAGTTTAAAAAAATATATGATTGAATTGCCAGATATTATCTATTCAATATACCTCAATAAAAATCTTTTATTAATCAGCTGTAAGGAGTCGATAGACAGACTTGACTTATAAAATGGAAATTTACTATGTTGGTAGATATCGAGAGTAGAGTACCTACCACTAAAAGAAAGTTTCTTGAAATTCAGTTTTGGGATTTTTTATTTTTAGGTCTAAATGACCACGTTTTGAGATTCCGTACCTCAATAAGTGAAAATGGAAACCTTATAGATTCCCTTTATTTTCCAATATATGAGAGAATGACCATTTATCTTAAGATTTTGTGTGGAGATATCAAACTGCAATTAATATCAGTTATCCAGATCTATGTTATTTTGAAGCACAGAAAAATTCAAGCCAACGCAATAAAAAGATCATAGTTATGCAGCGTGTTGTATGAAAATCGCCGCATAATCAAAACATTTAGAGTAATTTCCGTGGACCGACAGTGATAAAAAATTGGCACAAACTAAAAATTGATAATTGAAATAAAGGATCTTAAAAGTAAAAATACCTATGTAGATCTGTTATAGAATATAAAAAAGATATATTTGTAGTTCATTTCATGCAAAATGATACTTGACAGTGGATACACCCGCATACTTATATTTGTCAACTTTATTATCAGCATAATCAAAACCTCTCAGAGCAGTTGACGAAATTTGTGTGCTTACCACACAGCATCTACGATACCGGAGGAAGGTCACGTAAAAATCATGAGGACCCCCCAAAAGTATGAAGAGCTTACTGACAGTGGCGAAAAAGGTACGCGGAGACCATAGCGTTTGGCGCTCCGTTCAATCTATTATTAACGATCACAAACTTATAATTGTACTTTATTGAAATTAAATTTTAAATATTTTATTCGACATAAATAGTTACTAATTATAAACATTTCCTCGAGTGGCGAGGAAATGAAATACTTAATATTTTTAATTTAAATATTTCATTTTTTTTATTTCTACGCTCTGGTACAAGGTAAAACGCGGCGTTGAGTTTCGTTACTCAACACGCAAGGTTTCAAATTCGGCGGAAAGTGGGGAACGAAAGTGGAACAGAATGTCTTAAGACTAGGTTCCCAAGTTCCCACTGCCTACCCTGCCATGGGCGATATACAGCGTAAAGCTAAGTATAAAAAACGTCAAACAATTTACTAACGGTTCACTAAAGTGACTGTCTCAAAACTGAAAATAGCCTGCGCAAGAGACTAAGCGGGTCGTTACCCATTTTTATTTTATGTATTATTTCAGGCCTGTCGTGGCGCAGCGGCACAAGAGTGTGACTGTAACCGACAGGTTCTGGGTTCGATCCCCAGTCGAGGAAATGAAATATTTAATATTTTCAATTTAAAATATTTAATGTTTCATTTCTTCGCTCTGGTAATAAGGCAAAGCGCGGCGTTGAGTTCCGCCCCTCAACACGCAATGCCTCAAATTCGGCGGAAAGTGGGGAAAGGAAGTTGAACGGAGTGTCATAACACTAGGTTCCACTTCCGTTCCCTCTGCCTACCCTGCCTAGGGATACAGCGTGAAGCTGAAAAAAAAAAAGAAAAAAAAATTCTGATTCACATTTATAAGTGACAATGATACCATTCAAATAGACTAGGTAGGCAAGGAAGTCTTACGATGCCACACAGTGGTAGAGAGCTCGTCCACATACACAAAGTATCGAATAGCAACTAGAGCTGAATGTTTCTTTTCTTGTTCTAATTGTTTTGATTCTATTATGACATAATCCTTTCTTTCTTAGCTTCATTGTTTATAGCAGAGGCAACCATAGTGTAGTACGACCAGCGAAATTATCAAATCATCATATACATATAATCCACAGTCTGTCGCGTTTACAGTCATACGGTAAATCCCCATGTGCCTCGACAGGCCTCAAAATTAAATATAATGTAAATACCATTCACAAATACATAGCAATTCGTTGTAGAATTATAAATCAAAAATCAAAATCAAAATATTCTTTATTCAATTAGGCCATTTAAGCACTTTTGAATCGTCAAGTTACATATAAGTGTCTGTAGTGTCAGTCCTTACAGGAAGCTACCACCGGCTCGGAAGGCGGGTCTGCTGAGAAGAGCCGGCAAGAAACTCAACAGTTGCTCAAAATATCAATTAAAGTAAATATATAACATAGCTTCCTGAGTGAGTACCAACAGCATCTAATCCCACGCACTCTTATCATTGTAGTATTCTTGAATAGAATAATATGCTTTGCCTAACAATATATTTTTAACATTCACTTTAAATTTTTGAAGTAGCAAATTTAAAATTACTTGTGGAATTTTATTATACATACGTGTACCATGTCCCATAAAAGATTTACTAACTTTTTGAAGACGAAAACTAGGAGTGATCAGCTTGTTTTTACTTCTTGTATTGATATCATGTCGGTCACTGTTTTTTTATATATGACGGACTAAGAAGAATAAATTATTGTATAATAAATAAACGTATTGTATTTTTGTCTAATTCTATCAAAACAACCATATCTAATTATTCGTACAATCATTATTCTGCACAAATTCTTAGAAATAAATTATCAATATAAATATCTAATTTAACTAATTCTGAGTGATAAATATGTTACATTCTTACTTATGTGTTCTTGTTATATAGTTACATTATTTTTTGCACAATTTTAAATAACTAATTTTAATAATACAAATATTTTATATAAACACGTCGAGATTAATTAGTATAGTATATTATAAATTAGTTTGCATAAATTATTTACACATTCACCACTGTATAATGCATTCGATTATAAAAAACACTAATGTCAAATGACAGATTACAACAAATATATATATATATATATATATATATATATATATATATATATATATATATATATATATATATATATATATATATATATATATATATATATATATATATATATATATTTACATTATATGACATTGATATTACATTTGAACTTTTCCACAGCTAATGTATGGAATACTTTCTTTCAAGCTAAC
Organism: Eueides isabella; assembly: GCA_019049475.1. NCBI lineage: Eukaryota > Metazoa > Arthropoda > Insecta > Lepidoptera > Nymphalidae > Eueides > Eueides isabella. Next base: position 4,707,462 of record CM032395.1, read on the forward strand.
GAATTATAAGTCAAGGACCTCAACTAGTATATTATATAATGAAAATAAAAGGAAACAACCTCTTGTAATGATTGTCTAAATCTGGCCCCCTGATAGTTAAAATTTAATCAATTTATTAAACCGAGTGCCTCCTTCCGCGTAGTTAGCTAATTGTAACATTACAAAAGTACTAAATTAAAATTACCATGGGGGATTTCTATTCTATTCATTGGTAATTATGATTCGCGAATCATATATAATGACTTCTTATTCGTTATTGGTTTGACAAAATAATTTTTCTGTTAAAGATGCAGCGGCACAAACGTGTGACTGTAACCGATTGATCCCACTCGAGGAAATGAAATATTTAATATTTGCAATTTAAATGTTTAATGTTTTCATTTCTTCCCTCTGGTACAAGGCCCAAAAATGTGGCCGCCACTCAACACGCTATGCCTCAAAATTCGGCGGAAAGTGGGGAACGGAAGTAGAACGAAGTGTCTTAACACTAGGTTCGCAAGTTCCCTCTGCCTACCCTGCCATGTGCGGGATACAGCGTGAAGCTGAGTTGAGTTGACTTACAATAAAAACGTAAAAAAATAACGTTAAAAAAGTTACAATAGACAACATTTGAAACATTTTTATTAGTCATAAGTTAGATCCGTTTTTTTAAATTACCATATACAAAGAAGCTTAAAATATCAATTTCATAATCGTAGACATCGCGTTGACAGTCTAAGCGGGTGAAAAACAAAAAAAATGCTAGTATATTTAAACGCCAATGCACTTTAGTTAATTGAAAATACAAAATACTCTATTACAACCAAGGTCGCTATGGATGTAGCGATAGCAAAAATGATGAAACTCTATGAATTTTATTATTTATTTCATAATGTACGCTAAACTTTGTTTTACGTTTTTATTTTGTTTGATTTTATGTAATGTAAAATTTATTATAATTAAAAAATATTTGGCTTTAATTTAAGATAATCTCACATTATGACAATAAATAAAAATTAAATAATAACAATGTACTGATAACAAAAAAATACTTTAAAATATAACGATAAATAATATTACATATAATTTCTTAATACCTTGTTTTCAAGCTGATCGTACCGCCCGAGGCGATATTCAACAGCCGCGTGGAAACGAATTAGCGAAAACTGATGCACTATTTTGTTCGAACGTAATAATTGCGCGGTGTATTACTGAGCGGTATCTCAGTTGATATATTGAATGTATTAACGTTCCTAAGTTATTTCTTTGAGATCCCCTTTTGTAATACTATGTTTGAAATTAAATCAGCATCAGCGTTGAGTTCCACCAGTAAATACGCAATGCCTCAAATTCACCTGAAAGTTAGGAATGGAACCGAGTGTCTCAACAACAATAGTTATAATTTAAAACAACATAAATTTAGGACATATAAGAAAAAAAGTAAAAAGTATTTAAATTATTTTATAACTTTTATTAAACTATAACTTATAAAGTGTCAAATTGTAACATTAAATTGTCCGGCAGTCAGTACCGCTCGAGGCGACGCTCAACACCGGCGCGTGAAAACGAATTAGCAAAAATTGTGAATATACACGCACGTGTACTATTATACTTTCTTCTTTATAACAATGTTTTGTGGTTTTTTTGTTTCAAAATAATTTAAGCTTTATCGAGCTTTCATTAAATCTGTTTTAGTTAGAAGAATTTTTAATTGTAAATCTTCTATTAAACTTTAAATATAACTTTTTTTATTACCTAAAATTCAAGGCAACATGAATACTGCAAGCAAAATATAAAACAAAAAGAACGTGCCATTCCCAAATTTACCATAATTTCACAAAACGGCATCTAATTTGCAAATTAATTGAAAAAAAAAAAAACCTCAGATTAAACTTAAGTAAGCCAAAAAAGCATAATTATGCACGCGCTAAATCGATCCCATTCATCAACGTCACCGCGATAATACTGTTTTCATCGAAAAGTAGGCTACGATACGATTCGCGAGCAATCCCACGGACTAATAACAGTGAAGGGTTGCAAACCGATACGAATTTTAATGAAGTATTTGATTTATATACGCCGTGAACATAAGGTAGCTTTAAAAAGAATATATTATTAAATATTACCTATATAATTAAGCGCCGACTTAGCCTCCAGCTACCCCAATTTGACCGCTGTAATTTTAATAAAATTGCCCTGCATCGTTCGGCTTAAAAAAGAAAAATAGAGAAAAAAAAAACACAAAAAAATTATAACACATCTGATTGATGTATTATTTGGTAATTTATTGGCTATAATTACATCGTGTAATAGTGTATAATGCGACGGTGCGGTAAGAATTTATGATTATTTATTAAAGTATGAATTATCTTATAATTACTGGGATGGGTCTAACTTAAACTGAATGTGTTAGGGTTGAATTTATGGCCGGCTCTCGAAACGATTTAAATGTACCTACACGGTCTCGATACAACGCTGTAAATCTAATCTATATAAACAAAGCTTTCTTAATAACACGAACTGCTCACATCGCTCAGGGATCCGCGGGTTAGTAAAATTGACTTTGATTATATATCGCATCATGCGTTTTCTTGGGAAACCTATATAATATATTTAGATTTTGAATCAGAAAGCCTTGGTTTAGTTGTTTGAATTCGTAGAATTTTGATTGAATTTGGCTTTATCATACTTGGCTTTCATTTATGAGATATTGATTTCTTTCTAGATCTTGGCTTTCATTTATGAGATATTGATTGGTAAATTAAAATATACTTACCGCTATTTATTATTTCAATTTAAAATATGATTTCTATCTATCACTTATAGAATATTGCTAGAAAAAATTCTTAAGGAGGCATTAATATTAAAGAAATGTTGAAATAAACTATAGCTGATAGTGTTGTGAAAAGAAATAATTTATACGATAACATATTATGATTTAAGCAACGTTTAATATCTTGTTTCAATTGAACTAACTATGAAAAAACAAATATTTCCATTAGATTATTCAAAACCACATTTTTACCTATAAATATAAATACAACATCAAATTTTATCGATCTTAAAGCCTTTAACTATTATAGCAACGATAACTAAAGATTAAGTGGAAATATTTCACAGATGTGGGCCTATCATTATAGATGGTTAATTTATGCATTGACGTTATAATCACTGCTAACATGTGTTCTTGGTACGGTCAGCAATAAATACTCCTGAATATATATTTTTCAAAAAACATCGTTAGGTTTTTTTGTGTTAACTGCTGTGTAAATAATAAAAATTATATATCGATTTTTTTTAATGTGTAGACATGAATTTGTTGTAGAGTAGCAATGAAAGAATGAAAGAAGTATCAAGTTATATTTTTTTCAAGTATTCAGTCCAATTAAATTTTGTATAAAGCATTTTTTTATGTATCTATGTTTCCTTAGAAAAATACCCATAGTGTCTATAAAATTAATAGGTAATAAAATTACTAATTGTGTGATCATTTACGTTATAAGTTATATTTTTTTAGATATTCCTAATTCGTAATAATTAAAAAGGCATTGTGTTATCTACCTAATGGTTCTGGTAATAAGGCAAAGCGCGGCGTTGAGTTCCGCCACTCAACACGCAATGCCTCAGATTCGGCGGAAGGTGGGGAACGGAAGTGGAACGGAGTGTCTTAACACTAGGTTCCCGGGTTCCCTCTGCCTACCCTGCCTCGTGCGGGATACAGCGTGAAGCTATGTATGTATCTATATTATCTACCTATAGTATTTGTATATTAGAGATATTTAAAATATTATTAATCCTAAAATCATAAACGTTACACGCAAATGGAAATAATATAAATCAAGAAAAAATCTCATACAAAACCTACCTTATAATGTATCAAATGTGTATTATTTAACATAAAAATAAAGGTTAAAAGAAATGACAAAGTAAAAAATCACAATAAGCGACTTACCGGAGCCACTGGCAAATAGAAAGTCCCTTTGTAGGGAGGACGTTTTCAGGTAAGGGTAAAACAGCTTGCCGCCGTCCCGGTACTAGCGCCCAGACTGTCACAGATAAAGAAATATTAGATTACACATGAATCTCGTTTTCAGTATTATGAAGGTTTTGTTTTGTCTTCACGATTCATATAACAGGGTAGGCAGAGGGAATCTATTGTTAAAACACTCCGTTCTCCACTCTCACCAGATTTTTCTAGGCATTGCTTATTGAGTGGCGGAACTTTAGATCGCGCTGTTTTGTTCCCAGAGTAAAAAAATTAAATTAATTCACTACTGGGAATCGAACCCACAACAATTGCGTTTATAATAAAACAATATGTGATTGGGCCATGACGACCCCTTTGTTTCTAACATTGCTTACAAGCCTTCCTTTAGAATCCATGCCATACGATAAAAAAGGAGCAGCAATATTAGTTATTATATTTTTTTTCCTAGATAATTTAGATACACAACATACATAATATTTGACAACTTACAAATGAAATCCATAGTTAATGACATAAAAATTCGTAATACACAATAAACAAATACTGTTGGTTTGTATGCATAAGCTTTTATTTTAAGTAATATCTGTCTATACTTTATTTGTAGGAACTTGAAAATTTATTAAGTAAGTAGTAACATTTTAGTACGAGCTTTTTCTCTGTTTCAATTTAAAGTAATACAAAAAACTTCTCAATCCTGCAACAACGTTGCTCACTATGACTTAAAGAGCAAAATTCAATTATAAATACACTATGCACTTACATACCTATCTACTGGACTTAACAGCTTATATTTATTATCTCTCTCTCTCTCTATCTCATCTCAGCTTCACGCTGTATCCCGCACGAGGCAGGGTAGGCAGAGGGAACCCAGGAACCTAGTGTTAAGGCAATCCGTTCCACTTCCGTTCTCTACTTTCCGCCGAATTTTAGGCCGCGCTTTGCCTTATTACCAGAGCCAAGAAATGAAACATTAAATATTTTAATTCAAAAAAATATTAAATATTTCATTTCCTCGACTGGGGATTGAACCCAGAACCTGACGGTTACAGTCACACGTTGGTGCCTCATAATCCTTATATTCATTAAATATGTGATTTATTTAATTTTAAAAACATTCTTGTAACTAATAATAGCCAGATTGTTTTTCATTAAAGAAATAGCAGCTTGTATTAAATATAAAATTATTTTTGTTATTTAAAATAAAATAATCACATTAGTTCTGAAAACAATGTGAATACATAAATATAACTATATTATTATTACTATAAAGAGGTATGCCGAGACCGTAGCGTTTGGCGCTCCGTTCTCTCTGCCTACCCCGCTAGGGATATAGCGTGAAGCTAAGTAAGTAAGTAAGTAAGTATTATTACTAAGGAATCAGAAGCGAACAAGAAAGACTATGGGCACTACCAACCATGAATCGGCCAAGTGCGAGTCTAAGTTTTCATGGATTTATGGTTAACTTTCATTTGCTCAGTAAAATTATTACAGTAGGTACATATGTATATCTTCAGCGTATCAATTCTAAAGAATTGAAAAGAAAATATATGAAAGCCGTGGGTAAAATAAAGTTAGAGACAAGCTTGAAACCCGATTAAGACATTCCGTTCTCCATTTTCCATACAATTTCAAGACATCACTTGTTAAATGACAACTCAGTTCTACGTGCGAATAATTGAATACTAACTATGTTCTTTTCAATACAAATATGGTTATACAGCTGTGTTATGATAATAACTGTTATAATAAACACAAAATAACTGTTAAAATAACTTAATTGTATATATTAGTTATAAGGAATCATGAATTTATATTATACACAATGTCCTTTTATAATTATAAGAATAAGAATATTCATTATTTATTTTTAATATCTTTAATTATAGCGCCATAATGAAAACGAATAAAGTTTTGTATGCGAATCTAATTCCAAATGAATATTACACGATTAGCTTAATTTTTAAATAAAATTTAATTGCGAGGTCACAGAAGGATATAAGCTTGTAATTATCAGAGTGATACCTAAAATTTTCCATTTAATTTATTAAAAATTAATCATAAAGATGTATATATATTTTGTTTTTTATGTTGTAATTCGATATAATTAATAGGAACAATCTAAAAACAGAAAAATACTAAATTAATATCGATATTTTTTTATTTTTATAATTTGTAATCTATAAAATTGACATTTTAATTTTAGATTATATTTTTATATAATATCGTATTTTACTTATTTAATGCCAAATCATAACCTCGAAATCAGATGCCATTTATAACTCAATATTATTTAGAAATAAAAAAGCACATTTCAGCTTATTTCCCTTCACTTATCTCTCACGTTGGAAATTCAGAGTGGAGTACAGTACGGTCGACGAGTCGTGGCCATAAAAATATATAAATGGCCACGCAAATTAGATTTGTGGATATTTCTTTTATTTTCACGCTGTATCCCGCACAGGGTAGGCAGCCCGGAACTTGAGGATTTAGTTTTAAGACACTTCGTTCCGGTCCCCTTTTTCCGCTGAAATTGAGGCATTGCGTGTTGAATGACGGAGCTCAACGCCGCGCTTGGCCTTGTTACCAGAGCAAAAAAACAATATAAAATATTTAAATTTAAATTGTAAATTGAAAATATATTTTTTTTTCCTAGAATCGAAATCAAACCCGCAACCTGTCGCGTTTACAGTCACACACTTGTGCCGTTGGGCCACGGTAGGCCTCAGGATTTTTGTAATTTCTTATTATTTTCTTTTCCACTGAACAACGTGAAAAAGTTCTGAAAACCTAGCTTCATGGCAGCCACTACTGATCGCCCGTACTGTATGCGGGGGCGGGGGCGAGGGGAGGGCGCGGCGAGGCGCGTTTTTCGCTAACCACGTGTTACCCACGTGCGTGAAAGTTTTGCAAAGTTCAACTCAAGTTTTACCGACGCGATAAACTTTGATTTTGCTTGATTTACATTAGTTGATTTAGAAATTATGTTTTAAATTCAATTATATCTTTGTTTTTTGATACAAAAAATAAGTTATCATATTTTGAATTAAATTTAATTGAAATTCTTTTAAAGATATTAATTTAATAAACAGAAAACAACCACATATTTTGATCATATAGTTATTCATATAATTCATTTAGTTTCGTGCGTGACATCATTACCTAAAAAATCTATTAACCGTTTCAAAAGATTTGGAAATTATGAATATTAAAAACTTTAAGCCATCGATTAGTTCCATTATGTACTGATCATTAATATTGATTGATATGATGCGTATCTAAAACATAGAATTTAGAACTAAAATTGGTTTCGAAAATCGACTTATATATATATATATATATATATATATATATATATATATAATAAAACGCGGCTTTCTTAACAATACTTGTATATTACAATCAACATATCAACTAAGCCGTGTCTAGAAAATTCTTAATTGAACTAATGAGAAGTAATTACAATTTTTATTGCGGCAATAATAATTACGATGCCTTAAAATAATAAAAGCAATTAGACATTGATGGGCGTAGCGGAGTTAATACGGTTGTCTCTTTCGTTTTTATATAAGAAAAATTGGTGGGAGCGAGAGATGAGAACGGACTGATTAGACGTAATTGTTCGAACGGTTATAAAACTTGATGTCAGACGGTATTCACTTTGTCGTAAAATGGTAAAATGTTCTGCAGCTAACTTCTTTATGTTAAAAATTAAAGGTAGGTATTTGTATAGGAGTGTCATTGTTTAATTTGCTTGTGTCTCAATTTATATTTAAATATTCAGTAAGAATGATAAAGTTGTGAAATTAGTTTCTAGTGCCACTAATCATATCATCATTAATTGTATTCCCATTTTTTTTTGTAAAAAGAAATATTTAAAAAATCCTTTACATTAATAAATTAATTGAAATATTCTGTTAACATTATAATATATGTTAAAAACATAGTGTACCTAAGCGTATAAAACATTAATATCACAAAACACCCTAAATCAGTTATGGATTGTTCGCAATCGCAACCCTTCTAAAACGCGTGAGGGGAAAGTCACTTACAGAATCTACCGTTCTGACCTGTGCGTGTTATTTTAGTACATTCATATATTTTCAAAGTTTAACATTATTTGAAGGAGATTACAAGTAGGTATATATTATATTTTCATTTAAATATAACTCAATAATATTTAGAAATACATATACATGTCCATAGACAAAATGATTTTTTTTTATTATAATTTATTAATTAGTGTAATAATATGAAACCACTATTATGAATTGTTCAAAGGTTTGTCTATTTAGTTAATTTTTATATATTATCTTTTTTACTTGTAACCAATTAATGCATTTTTTTCATGTTTTTCTCGTGTACCTACTATTTCTACATTTCATACAGAAGACATAATACATATTATTCAATAAAGTATTGTTAATATTAATACTGTTAATACAATCTCCGTTAGTAATTGTATAGCGTTGTACAATTAGTGATTCAGAACAATATTGTGAATGAGTCATGTGTGTTATATTAATTAAGTGCAATGAACGAAGAATTTAGAAGAATAATGATGTGATCAGATAGAAATAGAACGTGCTCCTGTTATAAATCCACCTATTAATTTAGTCAATAAATTTAAACGTTTCGTTAACAATTTTTTATCTGTATTTTATAAGCAACATGTAGTTTTGTCTGTAATACCAAATAATTATTTGATAAGAATTTAAGTGTGCAGGAAAAGATTAAAATTATAAAAAATGTGATCATCATGTCAAAAGAGTTATTAGAAATTAAATCTATTTTTCATTGATTTATTTGTATCATTGTATTGAAACAAATTGATTTTACAGTCTGGCAACATTGTCTTCGCAGCTTTTATAATACTTCTATCTTCTTCTTTCAAAAATATTTGTAACTCTGCGCTCCATCGCCTTTTTTAATAAAGTTTACAGATTCAGTTTTTGTAAGGTATGCTGACTGAACGTAAAATGTTTACCGGAATGGGAAAAGTTTTTTTTTAATTTTTACTTAGACAAAATAATTAAATTTGTTTCAGTAAAAAGTTAAGTTAGTTTAAAGTTGTTTGCTTTTTAAAAATAATATGTTTAGATTCTTGTTGTTTATTAAAACGAATATTTATACTTCACTTACTTTTAGTGTTAGAATATAGTGTTAAAATATTTTTAATTTACATAAATTAGTTTTAGATTCTATACCCAGTAGGTTTTTAAAATTAACATATTTTTAATTTGTATCATTTAAAATGTAGTTTAATAGAAAAATGTCACCACATTCTTTTACTTTATTGGAAATAATAATATGGTACCTACCTAAATATATTTCATAAATAATGTTGCTTGTTACAAATATGTTTAAATTAATATTTGAATGTAATTTAAATATTTATTTATAAAAGTGACAAATTTTATTTAATTTAAAGTGTTTGCATTGAACTGAACAGTTATCACTTGTTCATTTCCAAATAGAGATGACGTGTTATTTAATCTGACCGCTTCATCTGGTGTCGAGGGTGCCCTTTTTGCAGTACATTAGCATTGCTATTCAGTGGGGAATGCGTTGAGAAAATTGTTGTATTCTGATTATATTTTCTTTGGTATACCTAATTAAAGATATTTTTTTATTTTAGTAGCTTAATTGAACGTAGACGAAGATTTTTTATAAATACTTTTTCTCAATAATATTTCTCATATATTATTTTTTTATGTGATGATTGTTTTAAATGTTTTTTTTTTATTGATCTACATTTTTTTATACTTATATATTATTATTATTTGTAATATTGGAAAGTAAAGAAATATTTAAATATTCATATTTTAATATTTTTCAAAAATAAATAATAATTTTTCGATAAATATTTATAGAACATATTTAGATTGTCATAATATTATGCCACGAAGAGATTATTTACCTTCGTTATTAATTTTAAAAAAATATATTTTATATTTTATTTAATTTTTTTAACTTATTTTATTGGAAGTTTTATTCAAAATAAAAATAACATTTACTTAAAGATATTTTTCATGAAAAAAATAATATTCAAAATTTAATTTAAAATAATAACTTAAAAAAAAAATACTCCAAAAACGAATAAAAGTCAACCAGCACGCAAAATTCTTAGCATACCATTTCTATAGAACACAATCATTAATACGTAAAACACGTAGGTATGTACATAACGTTTATATACGGACACGGTCTATATTAAAATTTGCACTACGTAGATTTCACGTGAAAACAAAAACAAGCAAAAAATACCTACAGAAAATGCTGAACACATGACCGAACCAATCAGCTGTTGCCGCGTCGCCCCGCCCAGAAACTTTTCCGAATCATGAAAAATATCGCTTTTCCTTTTTCACGACGAATTATCTTTTGTGCGTTGTTTTTTTTGAAATTTGACGAACGAATTAAAAGTTTTTGAACAGGCAAAGTTAAACAGTACTTGGTTAGCGCGATAATGGCTGTAACATTCCATTAATTGTTCTGTAACTGTTTATAAGTATATTTTTTAATGTAAAAAAAATATTTAGAAAGTATAACGTAATACGAATAACATTTAGACATGAAGGTATGTACAATTTAAGTAATAACTGTCGGGGTACTTGTAATATTATTAATTACTATTAAAAAAAACTTTTTTAAGGTTAAAAAAAAGTTTATGATTTTTAAGAAAACTTAATATAAATTAATGATAAATAAATCCCTTACTCTAATATAAAATTAAATAATACTATATCACAAATGCTACTTACAATTTTCAAGTGACAAGTCTCGGGGCCACTTAGATTTGTTTTCGTAACAGTGACGTTGTTAATTAGCCGGCGTTCGCTGATTCATCACTTTATATCGTTTCAACGGCCAAAGCGAGCCGACTAAAACACTGCAATATCTCCCCGTGTTCAAAAACCAACAATCCACACTGTGTATATTATCTCAAATATTGCTCTAACACTTTGTTTCGTTTTATATGTCAAAAGACGCGCGAAATATTTTTTATAGTGTATAACAGGCCGAGTGAGTAAACACGGCCGTCCACGTCAGAACGTTGACGTTCACTAGCGTGTCGTAAGTCGAGAAGAAGGCAGCGGTCTCGGCCAGCACGCCTTCCGTGCGTCTCTCTCTGGCGCGGCTTGGCCGGTGCCCGCCCGCGCCCGCACGTTTTTACAGTTTAACCGGCTCAATTCAATTCAACTCAACTCAATTGTCGTGGCGCGAATGCCTTCGCACTGGACGGTAGAGCGAGATGGCGCTCCTTATACTGATATCGCAGCGAAATTATCATTTTTAAAGTAGAAAGTCATTAGAGCACGCGTTATATGTCACCGCTTTGTTCTGAATTAGGTCTGGAAAGCAAATATTGACGTACGATGCGTTTCAGCAAGAATTTATATTCGGAATAGAGCCTTAATCTTGGTCGGGGACGCAACAGCGGGCCGGTGGTGTCGTTTCGCTCGCGCCACTATCGGCCGGCGGCGGGCGGGCAGACGCGCGAGCGAGAAATCCGAGCGTCGATAGGCGTTACCGTTTTTGTTTGTTCCACTACTGGGTGTGTAAAGTTTTAGGCCGAAACATGTAAAAATGCATCTTGAAAAAAAGTTATGTATTAAAAAAAGAAGCTTAGTGAGCGGTGGGGGGCATTAACGCGGGGTGGCGAGGGTTTTTTCGCTATATTTTCGGGGGTGCTCGCGTAACTGGACAATGCATTATCGGGGCGAGCCGGCGATTCGGGCGCATCACCTTAGTGGGCCATTTCCACTCCAAACTACTCGATTTGAATACATTCTGCGATGGATGGCCTGTATGCGTGGCAAATAAGAAAATACATGGACAATATAAACTTTTTATTGCAAAAAGTTTGTTGGACTTGTAACAAATAATTAATGAAACCAGAGCGTGAAAGAAAATATATCAATTTATATTTTAAAATATCTACAATTATTTTAAAACAATTTTAAATAAGCTAAACGATAAGTTTAAATAAGCAAAAATATCAACAGTTAACTATTCTATGACTCAATTTTAGTTGAAAACAACGATGGACAAATTATTTTCATAGGAAAAATTGGTAAGAACCAATTTTTTGTTCTAAATTGTAGACATATGCCATCTGACTTCGACCTACATGTAGATGGTATCTATTTTACTAACTGTATTTTTACTATTTTACAAATGTATTTTTATTATTTATCAAAGAATCTAATTATTTTTATTTCCATTCAATCCTAATCTACGAAATTTCAGATATTTGCTCGCGTTTTCTTATTATTCTTGGTAAAACAGAATGAATTGAAGATAAACAAATTGAAGCAAATGAAACAGCAAAGTATTTTTACGAATATAATTTCATATAAGACAAATTTAAATCGAGAGGAAACAATTTATAATTCCAAGAGCTACAATCTTAAAACTATCAGGTCAGTGGTCTCTAGTGGATTGAGCTAGATGTTGGTTGTGTAGATATGTTATTCACAAACTAGTCTAGTTATCGAAAACCTATAGATACTATCCTACAATTGCTTTTTAATTTGGTAAAAAATAATTTTAAATGTATAATTAAAAAAAACTTTCGTTAAAGATACTAAAAAAATAATGTTTTGTAAAACTTTTTTTTGAATAACATATAAATTATATAGATTCTAATCAAAAAGGTGCCACCAAAATAAAAGACTTAATACATATAAAATGTACAGATTCATTTAAAATGTAAGGCTGCTAACGACTATCAGACGTTACTTTGTAATCGATACTACTATTATAAAGCTGGAGAATATTTTCTTTTCTATTATAGTTGATATTGTAAAAAGAATTTTATATTGGATAGTCCATTTATGGATATAAGAGGGAAGATACCTACCTGATGATATATATATATATATAGCCCATATACCATCGGGCTATACGTTTTAATATAGCCTAGAGGACTTTTAATGTTTTGTTTCATACTCAACTCTCATTATTAGCTTAAGCATCACAAGTTTACTTAAAAAATATACAAACCATGTCTAATACGGTTCAAATACAGACAAAGCGACACAAATTACTGAAATACATTGCAGATTTCAGTTAAAATTTAACTATGAGTAACAAAGATAAGATGTGTTTGTTACTTAATTAACAGTTTTAAATTATTTTGTTCTATAAAATATAACCTTTTTGTTCTTAGAATATAAAAATATGTTTTTACGGTTAATTTAACAATGATACTCTTCCATTTATAGTAACTTTACATACTAAATTTATTAATCCATAGATACAACGAATATATCAAATTTATTTTAAAAAAGTCATACATTTACAATAAAATATTTCAAGAAATCACCATTTTAGTTTTTTAAACAATTTCAAATAATCAAAAAGCATTAAACTAGCAGTTATCAGAATCAACTTAGAAGCAATCATAGATATAAATATCTAAACAGTTCAAATAATGTATCTCATGAAGATACCCAAATAACTAAATGACGTCACAGCTTTAAATCGGACCAACTTGGAGCGTCCGAAAGTTGCCTTTCGCTAAATAATTGATCACGTTCACCTATTACGTGTATTAAGACCGATAGATTTCCAACCAGCAAAATTTGTTAATTGTTTTTTTTAAATTGGCATATGTAAAGAAGAAAACATATCTTCAAAAATTAATTACTGTGTAGTTTTACAGCTTTTTTTCGCTTCGCTCTTTATTCTGTATAAGGTTGTAATTTACCTATTGCAGAGGCGAATGAATGTTAATACAATCCTTTTTCTCATTTTTTATCCAATTTTTGAGATATTATGTTTTGGATGGCGGAACTTAACGCTGCTCTTTGTCCCTTTACCAGAGCGATCCCAGACTGCTGCATGCAGCTTAAAGCTTAAATATATATGTAATTTCTTAGGTCTTAATATTTATTATAACGCAGTTTATTATAAAAATACATATTATAAAAAATTTTATTGGTTATAATCCTTTTTCAATAAAAAAATATGTTAAGCCCAACATAAATTAAAAATATTGCTATTACACTACACGTAATAACACCACATATTAGATAACTGTCTGCCATATCTGTTTCTAAAAAGTAACAAATCCTGTACATCGCAATTTCTATTTGTACACAAAATTAGAACGGTCGAGATATACGAATACTCATGGAATAGATCGATCGATGGTGAGATGGTTAACGGAAATAGTTTTCTTATTTTTGTGGATATACAGTAACTGTAGTACCTAATTTAAGGGTCACTTATACGGAAGTATGTCTACTTGACAAACAACAGTCAGTAACAGAGTATTTTAAAATATCTTTAGTTAATGTTGCATATATATTTGTAATGCATAATTTTATACTATATTATGGCTTTGTGAAGTTACCTTGTAATCTATAGTTACTAATATTATAAAGGTGAAGAGATTTTTTGTTCTGGTCTGATTTTTAAAAATGTTTTCGACCATGACCATTTATTATATAATAACATCATTAACAATTTATTATTATCAACGTCTTACACAACACGCTACTCAAATGCCTGCAGAATTTGAAGAACTGAGTGTCTCACTCTCGATACTAGATCGCTGTTTGAAAACAATCTCCAGACTATGTCCAACAGTTATTTAATAGGGACGCCAGGGCTCAATTTTGCTCTTACGTTTGTGCTCAATTTTCAGTTCTTATATGTATCTTCACGTATGTCTTCAGTCAGTAGTAGTTGAAAATCAAAATCTTTATAATAAGTGTACTTTATATATAAACAAATTGATATAAAAAACTGTTTTCTATGAATAAATTATTTTAAACTTCCGTGATCTGATTCAACAAAGAACGGTTGGGTTGGTTGAGGATTTAAAGCGAAGAATACGAGTATAGTGATTTAACACCACACTGTTTTAGCTCGCCCCGCTTTATTCTTTTTAAAGCTTTACGTTGTATCCCGCAACTAGGACCCTAGTCTTTTAAGACAAGCAGTTCCATTCCACTTTTTCAGTCGAATTTGAGCCATTGCATGCTGAAAATTTTGCTGGCTGCAGTTTTTGCGGAAGATATTTTTGCCGCTAGTCTCGTAGACAGCGTGAATTTAAAACAAAATTGTAAGGATTACTATATATATAATACTATCGACCTTTGATTATTTAAAAAAGTTATAATAGACATTTTCACGTTCTTTTGTATTCACTTATTAATTCAAAAAATGTATTGTAATGTAATTTATATTGAGGTATTACAAAAAAGTTAACACAGCAAACATTTGATATTTTGAGGATTTTAAATTTTAAATTGTTCAATTAATTCAATTTTATTTTATTGTATTCTTAAGATAGCTAGAATGATACGACGATTTATCAGTAGTTAGTAAAATATTCTGTATTTTTAAATTATTATTTTTTTTAACATAGATTGACAAAGAAACTAAGCTTTCAACTCATACTCGCAACATCTTGAATATGACACTGCTACTGGCTAGAAACCAAATAAAATATTGTATCGTCCGTTTAGATAGTGTAAGCCTACTAACAGCCTTTTGAGTGACTTCTCAGGAGATAAAAGCAGTGAGTAGTATTTAAAACTTAAGATGATTATTACAACTAAAAAAACATAAAGATACACGGATACACGGTGAGAATCCATATACCTATAAATGTACATAATGGGTTCATAATTTATGTACTAATATTGACTCGTGTCTTACTGGAAGATAACAAATGTGTAGAAAAAGTACTCTAATATTCAGGGATTTTTTTTGATAAAGATTTTATAAAAATCAAAAATATGATTTTTGATTTTGAATTTATAGAATATTTATATAAATTAATGGAGTGTTTACAATATAATAAATATAAGAGATTTTTAGCTTCACATTGTATCCTGTACTTGGCTCCTGTCTTACTAGGCGGAGAGAACCTAGTGTTAAGACACACCGCGCCATTCTCAACTTTTCGCCGAATTTGAGAATTTGCATGTATGCAGAACTCCATGCCACGGTTTATCTTGTTTTCTGTACAAAATAATATAATTCTTAAATATTTCATTCCCTCTAGTGGCGCTCGAACTAAAAATTCCCATTTACAGTCAAACGCTTGTTCCCCTGCACCATGAAAGCTCTCTATAAAAATCGTGTGCTATTATATAACTAATACCTCTAAAAACACTTTTAAAAACCTAAAATACCATCTTACATTTTTATTTATTTCCTTACCTTATTGTAGGACAATACAATTTTTATATAGACTTTACTATTAGACCCTTCGTAATATTTTTTTTATGTACACGGATGATTAGAACAATACAGAAGATAAATCAAAGCGAAAGCTCTCTCTAAAAGCTTTTCTATATTTTAATGATTAATTACTAGCTTCACGCTGTATTCCTTACATAGCAGAGGAAACATGGAAAACCCAGTGTCAATCCACTCCAATCATTACCGTTCCTGACTTTCTATAGAATATTTGACGTATTGAATGACAGAACTTAACGCCGCGCTTTGTTACCAGAGCATCGAAATAAAAATGTTACAATTTTTATTTCCTCAAATGGGATTCGAGCTCACAGCCTTTGCGTGTTGCACTCTTGTGCCACTGTGGCACCACTGTCTCAAATTAACTTTAGCCCCTTAACCATTTTGTCTAGAATTTAGACAGAAAGCGGATAACGAAGTGTCTTCACACTAAATAATCTTTGCTTACCCTATTATATACCGGAAATAGCTTGAAATTGAGTTAATAAAAATCAAATGTAGCACAATTTTTACTATTATAAATTTTTATTTAAAAATAATAATACTTCCTTATAGTACAACTTATTTTCCGGTTCGATTAACCCCTAATCAATAATACAGATTGGCCGTACATTGCTGTACATTTCTATACATCTTTAATGTTTTTATTTTCTAACAGGCATATTATAGAATGCGATGGAGCGTTGTATGAGCTCGATTGGTTTTTAAATCGTATTTATATTTAGTATTTTTTAGTTTCTGGTAACATATTTTGTTGAAATTTTACAAATCTTTGGAAATAACCATCAATTGATGTTTTTAGTTTTAAATCAATGCAAATATGTTTGTATAATAGTTTAGTTCCATTCATCAATGTTGGTAGTTTTAAATAAAAATAGAAAAAGGCGTTTTTATAAACTTTAACGCATTTATCCATGAATAAATAATGAAAAAAATGCTAAAACGCTGTATCATAAAGATAAAATTTATAAGCAAAATTTTAGAACATAATTGTGTTAATGTAATATAAATAGATAGAAATTTCATTGATTGAAATTAAACTTGATGATAGAATTTATATTATCTATTAGTTTATGAATAAAAACATGAACCTTAGAAATTTTATTGAAAATTCAAGCGTTATAATTTCCTATTTATTAATTAAAGTGAAACAATTTCTTATTTAATTTGTCTCGCATATCCATAGACCGAGATCGGGACCGACCGATATAGCATCACCTTATTTGTTTCAAAGTTAGCCACAATACAGAAAGAAATGCTAAACAATGATTCTGATATGATAAAAGCGAACAAAATTAAAATAAACAAGAATGCCCCGAACCGACAAATCACTACCTCGTCTTGGCAAAGTACTTATACTCGTAGGTCTTAAAGTACTAGATTATCGTAACAGCTAAAACCACCGCGACGAATAACGCTTTCACACTACAAATGGTTCATTCATTTAGAAGCTATGAAACCTATTATTATTATACCGACAGACAAACAGACATATTATACCCCTCTTTATAATTACAACTGCTTAAAAAGTAAATAAATGAATTTTAATTATGGAAATATTAAAGTTATAAGAGTTATACAATTTAAATATAATATAATTAAGTAAAATATTCCATTTTCTATAAAATAAAATTCAAACTACCCTAGGATACTAAAAACGAATGTGCATAAAGGTGGTTGCTAGAGTAATATTGCAATAGAAATATCTATTGGAGGTACGTGCCTCCCAGTCCAGAGCGGATAGACTCATCGTATTCGTTATTTTCATACTAACTTTGACGACTTTTAAGCCTTTATGAGTTGGGTTTTGCGAAATCCTTTTACGGCGTTAAGGAATATTCATATTTGAAATATAAAACATATAGTTTAGCTATTGAAAAAAAATGGGTCCTAACGCAAATGTAGTGACGGGAACGGAGTGTCTTAACACTAACCCAGGCACCCGGTGCCCAATTTTCAACGGAAATTTTGGCGGAAAGCAATGTGGCGCTTGTTGTATCTCGCTTCTTTTGAAAAACTAATTGAATAGAATGATTCGTTCAATTGCAGAGCGAACTCATGACCCTCGCATTTAGAGACAGATCGTGCCTAATACTCCACTGTGGTCTTTATAAATGTTACAGAATTCTGTCTTATCGTTACAGCATTCTTCTGCTTTAGCTTTATACTTAAAGAAGTTTTTTTCTAAAGTGACGTAGTAAAGAAATACATAAAAACGGGTTAAAATTCCTATCGAATATTTTTATTAAGTAATGGTGCGTTTCTAATGCTTGGCCGTATGTCAATTCTGCTTCAAATAATACTATATGCTTCAAATAATACTATATAATTATAGTTTCTCAGATCTAGTACAGTTCAATAAAGTATAACTATGTAAAGTAACATTCAAGGCGAGGAATTTAATGGATAATATAGATATAAATAATTGAAAAACTGGACAAGCGTGAGTTGGACTGGTGCACTAAATGTTCCAATATCTGTAAAAAGAACAGAAACACGGTTTTAGTGTCGTATCGTGTTTATTTCATTATGTCATTTAATATTTATTCGTATAGCAGATAAAGAAATACATAATCTATCGAGGCCTGTCATGGCGCAGCGGCACAAGCATGTGACTGTTACCGACAGGTTCTGGGTTCGATCCCTAGTCGAAGAAATGAAATATTTAATATTTTCAATTTAAATATTTAATGTTCATTTCTTCGCTCTGGTAATAAGGCAAAGCGCGGCATTGAGTTCCGCCACTCAACACGCAGTGCCTCAAATTTGGCGGAAAGTGGGGAACCGAAGTGGAACGGAGTGTCTTGACACTAGGTTCCCGGGTTCCGGGCGGGATATTGCGTGAAGCTAAAAAAAGCTAAAAAAAATCTATAAAAATTCTAACGTATGTCTAGTTAACACGGCTCTTGAGAAATAACCTGTTATTGGACAGATAAACGAGTAACTAATAAGGAAAGAAAATTTAGGGACCCTATAAATTATTTAATTTATTTATTTTATTTAAGTTATTTAATTTGAATTTATTGATTTAATTAATTTAATTTATTTATAAAGTCAAATATAGATGTTGAATTCCACCACGGAAAAATCTCGTAAAAACTGAGCACAGCGTTGGGTATGTAGAACACTATGAGGCCTTTCTTGCTGTGGGACATACTGTGACGCTAAAACAAATGTAGATTCTGTGATACAGATCGCATAGATACTTGTCTAATTACGTTTTAAAGCTTGCCAACTATGCCTTACATATTTAATATTTTACATTGATAATTTTAACTAATAAATACAAATAAGTGAAATATTATTGTGTCTTCCAAGTATTTATCACGTAGAGACAAGCTAGAATTTAACATTCCTGTAGAAATGTTGTATCTATAAAAGAGCTTTTTTATTTTTATAGCTTTTATAATTTGACAGAAATATTTGTCAAGTATTTTGAATATTAAATGTCCGATATTGTCATATAAAGAACGTTATATAAATACACATTCTTAGCCTTTTGTTATGTAATTAAAATAAATGTTATAAATCTATCTATTAACAATTAAGTACTTAATCATAACAATCGTGATTTTATTCACATTATTATTTAAGTACAAAAGATAATAAAAGTTATACGAGAATTTAAAATACTTCTGCAATATCTATTAAGCAACATTTATTAAACATAACAAACAACAAATTATAACAATGAATTACCTTTACGATATAATACAGTGTTATACAATGAATTATGGGAACTACACCACTATTTTATTTCAAAACAATGACCCAATAAATGAATGAGATCAAAACATAATCATCAATTTTCAAAGTTCTGCAACTCCGAAACAAAAGTAATGGCAATCAGATAAAAGTTGATTAATCTGTGAACGGAGTTCCGCTTCTTATTATAATAAACTAATTAATGATGGAACGAACAATTCATTATAGAAGCAAAACTGCCTTCCGAACAATAATGATAATGAGTGTAATTAATTACAGGAAGTTGGTTCAAGACGTACTGGGTACAGTGATCGCGTCTTTTGTGAGGCGGAGGGGGTATTTTTTTTACTTGGTTCATGTTTTAAAGTAAAGGCTTGAGATTAACATTTCGATAGTATTAGTTATAAATTTGTAGTATTTTATATTTTTTTTATACTTATATTTGCCTCATATAGTAGGCACAGAGAACATGTTAAAATATTGTTGAGCTTTAAGATATAACCATTCCCCACTTCTCGGGATCAAACGCGATAGATGAACGAAGTGTTTACAGTAACGAAGAAGAAAAAAACTTGCAAGAAATACTTAAACTTAAATCAATAAAAAACAATGAAATTGTACTACTTTGTCCTTTAAACGATGTTTTGTAATAAGAAATAATATTTAGCTTAACAGTCGTAATTCATTTGGGAAGGTAGTGTTAAGATACTCCGTTCCGTTTGCCATATTGAATGCGAAAATGAGGCATTGCGTTTTAAATGACGAAACTTAACGCCTTGTCACCACCAGAGCATAAAAATTTAAAATTTGAAATATTTTATTTCTTCGGATGGGGATCGAACCCACAACCTGTCACGTTGACTCTACTAGTCACGTTAAAACTTTTCACCCACAAGAGACATCTTAATTTCATCAAAAATAAAATATATATATATCTGATATGTATTTCAAAAAATGCATAAACTCCTCTTAACGAATTCAGTCGGTAGATAGAAAAAAGAAAATATGTTGATTTTATCTTCTCTATACTTCATCTACTTTGTTAAATACGATGTAAAGCTAAAAAAACATTGAATAATAAAAAAAACATACACAACATTCATTTATAATCTTATTCTTTTAAAGAAAGATTTTTGTTATACCGCATCCACTCTAAATCACTTCAAGTGACAAAGGGTGCGAGGAAGTCAGCCCGTTGTCGTGCTACTGATGGCTTTAATCATTATTTCTTACTACTAAAATTATATTTAAAAATATACAATTACAAGTACACACATATGATACATACAGGCTTTCATGGCACAGCGGCACAGTGAATGTTTATAGAGACATTTGCAAGTTCGATTTCTTTGAGGAAAACATTTTTTTTTCGTTTCTTTGAAAAAAAGACAAAGTGCGGCGTTTAATTTCGCCAGTCAACATAAAGTAGAAAATGTGAAAAAAATTAAATTGCATTTTTTATATAAAATACTTCTATATAAAAATGTTTTAAAATATGATGATTCATGAAAATTTCACTTATTATTGCGATTAAACAAAATGTGTCATTTAATTACCTCACTACTCAGCTTCACGCAGTATCCCGCACGAGGCAGGGTAGGGCAGAGGGAACCCGGGAACCTAGTGTTAAGACACTCCGTTCCACTTCCGTTCCCCACTTTCCACCGAATTTCAGGCATTGCGTGTTGAGTGGCGGAACTCAACGCGGCGCTTTGCCTTATTACCAGAGCAAAGAAATAAAACATTAAATACTTAAATTAAAAATATTAATATTTCATCTCCTCGAGTAGAGATCGAACCCATAACCTGTCGGTTACAGTCACACGCTTGTGCTGCTGCGCCACAATAGGCCTTAATTAACTATAATATAATAAATTGCTTACAATGACCCACAAATAGAAAAACGATCATTAATTTCTTTATATCTATCTCATAACATATAAACTGTTTATCATTTTAAAGTTCATCATTTTAGAACAGCAGTAACACAAACCGGACCACTCTTGAAACCGGCGTAAAATCCAAAATCAATACTTTTTCTTATTTTTTTGTTTATTACTGTTTACCTTACTACTGTAAAATAATACTTCAAAAAAATTACATCAAATTCATCTTTCCGTGCCACAGCTTTTTTTCAACAAAAAAAAAATTAAGTGATCTTTAGTTAGTTCTTGCTGTTTATTAAGTACACATAGCTAATTACGTGAAGAACAATTAATAATGATTATTAATGGTGCAGACTCTAGTCGATGATCACGATCTATAAATAATTACGCACATCCTTATTAATCATTAATATCGTATTTGTGAATCAATTGATAATTTAAATGTTCAGTAGAAATAAATAATCATACTTATATTATATTATTGATTAATCTGAAACTTAAATAGGGCTAAAATAATATTTTATTGTCTGTTGTATTTGTGCGTTTGTACGCGGTAATTTCAGAAACAGTATAAATTCAGTTCGTTATTATATTTTGGCAACCTTAATTTTTCTTAGCATTTGGAGTATGTTATATTTAAATCGATTGAAAAACAAAAAAGCCACCAAATTTAAGATATGAAGGTTGACAAAAGTGCTACAAAATGTTCATTCATTTAGCTGTAATTTTAGCTTTCAATGTATACATATTATCTTAAAAGAGATAATGTTATTAGAATATAAAAGTAGTTAAAATTGGTACATAAAGAAGTTTAATAAAAAAGTCAGAGAATAGATTACAAAATAAAAAAAAAATACAATTATTAAATACATCTACAACAGAACCAAAATGAAAAAAATAGAACTTTAATTTTATATGGTGCTTCGCAGTAAACGCAATCAAAATATACTTTGTTTGTCCACATTTTGTATGAAAATCTCTGCGTAATCAAAATCTTACATTGACTTTGAATTTGACTACAAAAGAAGGGAAAATTTCAATTTTAATATTTGTAGTTAATTTATACTAAATTAATGTACGTGAATACGCACACAAATTTAATTGATCAGGTCTTTTAGGTTGTATTTCCCGTTGACCTACATTCATAAGACTGGTGCGGGACCCTCATTGGGTGAGCCCAATTCGCACTTGACTGGTTTCTCTTGAAATACAGAACCCAAAAAATCTATGATAATATTCACTCCATGACGTATTCACCATTTTCCATTTCGTGTGTCAAATACACGCAAAGGTCACTCAAATTACTTTACTCATTATTACTTATAATTTAATTAAATATCAATAGTAAAGTAAACATGCTGCGCCCCAGTTCTGAACTTTTACTTTAATTAATAATACGATATCGTCGTGAGGAGGGGTCACTGGTTCAATTAATATTAAATTATCACAATATTCAATAATGTGTTCCCAGATACATTGAAATATAATTTAATGATTATACAAATTGAGACCTGTCGTAGCGCAGAGGCCCAAGCGTGTGCCATTGAACGCGAAGAGGTTGTGGGTTCGACTCTTACTCGAGATCAATGAAATATTTAATATTTACAATAAAATATTTTATGTTTCCATTTTTTTTTCGTGGCAACAAAGCAAAGCGCGGCGTTGAGTTCTACCACTATACGATGCCTCAAATTCCTACCTTGCCTCTGCCTACCTTGCCATGTGCGAGAAACTGAGAGACAGCGAATTTTACAAATATTTCTAGATATATCTACAATTTTACCATCATATCAAAATATATTTACAAAACAGAATTGTAATAGTATGACTTCGTAAAAGCTCGCAACAATAGACAATGGTCGAATATATAAAGTTCATTGAATATCTACGCCACGAGTAAAATAGACTTGCCATGGAGTCGAGTAGCTTGATACACTTTACATATAAATGCATAAAATATGGGTCATTTTTACCAATATCGAAGTAATGTTCTACACTAAGGAAAGAAAAATACAAATTTTAAAAACGTGTAACATGCGTGGTCTGACGTGGCACGGGCGTCGTTTGACTGTAACCGACAGGTTGTGGGTTCGATCTCCACTTGAAGAAATGAAATATTTTATATTAATGTAATATGTAATATTTTCATTTCTTCGCTCTTATACAAGACAAAACATGGCGTTGAATTCTGCCAATCAACACGCAACGCTTCAAATTCAGCGGAAAATGGGGAACGGAAGTGGAACGGAGTGTCTTAACACTAGATTCCCATGTTACCCCTTCTAGTCTACCGTGCTATGCGCGGGATACAGCGTAAAGCTGAATAGAATAATATTTATAAAAAGTTAAACGTAAGAAGCGCAGGACACGAGTCAATTGATACATTGTGAAGAAGCGTCTGACTGTAATCTGATTTGTTGATGTGTAGTTTTGAGTTGAATTTACTTTCAGATATACGATTATATTATTCTTTTAAACAAAGCGCAGCGTTAATTTCCGCTGCTTCAGTTTTCCTTTTTTATCTTAACACTAAATTCCCTCTGGCTCCACTGCTTTGAGAGAATTGATTTTGAATTTATTTAAAACACCTTACATACATATATACGTTATAAAAGAGAAGGCCTGTCGTGGCGCAGTGGCACAAATGTAAACGCGACGCGCTTGGGTTCGATCCCCACTCGAGGAAATGAAACATCTAATATTTTCAAATAAAATATTTTTTTTTTACATTTTTTCGCTCTGGTAACAAGGCAAAGCGCGGCGTTGAGATCCGCCACTCAACATGCAATAAGCGGTAAACAACACGGAGTATCTTAATACTAGGCCCTAATTTAACTATGACATAAATATATAAGTGACAAATTTATTATTTAGCATACATACATGTATATATGTATATGTTTGCATGATATATTAGATGTCCTACTTCAGCTAAGTTGTTAGTATAATTTCCGTTTAAACGTTGAAATACAAGTGATATATTTTGAACTATATGTATAAATTTCGTATTAAATGAATGAAATAAGTTTCTTATATATCTAGTTGATGTTAAACGAATATACGGGAAACATAAGGAGTCTTTTTTCTTACTTTAGCTACACTTTGCCCTTAAAAATAAATGTAATTTTATGTATTTAATAGCGGAGTTCAAGGCCATGTTCGAACCTATAAATTGTAGCGTTTACAGTCGCACGCTTGTTCTTTTGCCCCACGACGTATCTAAGCTATTGATTCAAAGTAGAAAAATATTTTTATATATATACAGAGGCCTGTTGTGGCGCAGGGGCACAAGCGTGTGACTGTAACCGACAGGTTCTGGGTTCCATCCCCAGTCGAGGAAATGAAATATTTAATATTTTAAATATTTAATGTTTCATTTCTTCGCTCTGGTAAAAAGGCAAAGCGCGGCGTTGAGTTCTGCCACTTAACACGCGGGATACAGCGTGAAGCTAAAAAAAATACTTAAAAACATGTAATATATATTATATAGCGTTAATCGTTTCAATGTGACCGTACGTAACTCACTTGAAACGTAGTGATTGTACTTACGAGTTACTTGAAACGTATATATGTCGTGTATTTTTGAATCATTCTGTCAGTCTTATTAATATGTATTTTAAGCTTTTCACTGTATACCGCACATAGCAGCGTAGACGGAGGTAAGATAGGAAACTAGTGTCCGTTCCACTTCTCATTTTCCACCGAAATTGAGGCATTGCGTGTTCAGTAGCGGAAGTTAACGTCACCTTTTTCCTTACCTTACCAGAGCGAAAAAGACATTAAATATTTAATGAAAATATTCCACGAATGGGGATCGAACACACACATCGCCTGCAGAGTGACATGCTTGTGCCGCTGCGCCACGACAGGTCCCAATTAAAATAACTTATAAAACTAACAAAATAAGCACGCTCAAACTCCATTATCCAGCAGCACTACTTCAAGAACAGCATAATTAGATCTTACGCCGCTGTGTCCTATAAAACTAATTACCATTGAATATTGCATGAAATCTTAGCTATAAATTGGTAACACGTTAAAAGCATCAGTTAGCAACTACCTGCAAACTAGGTCCACATAAAGAGGCGTATGAACGCTCATTAGGTTCGCGGTATCGTCCATAAATACATTATCGCGGGGGGTCTTGGGGAGGCGGGTTATCGAATTAAAACTTCACTAGCAATAGTAGAGTTGAACACCGTATTAATACACCATGTATAATTCGTGCGCTTGGACAAACTTGGTTTGCTCCGCTTGTTGCCGTTTGTAATGATTTTTGTGTTATGTAAAAGAGAGAGTTTAGTCACTGTACTTTTTGTATTGACGTTCTAAGGAATATTGTGTATGCAGCGGCACTAGAGTGTGACAGTAAACAAGTCGATCGATAAAATATTTAATATTTTCTCGTAGACGGAAAGTAAGGACGGAAACGGAGTGTCTTAACACTAGGTTCGCGAGTTCACTCTGCCTTATCGGCCATGTGCGGGTTATACTTTGAATGATATTATTTATTATTACTATACTGACGTATGTGTATTTCAATCTTTAAATCATTTGTTTTTATTTTTTATCTATTTAATTTACAATGTTCACAAAGGTCAAGAACAATCATATAATTCCTTAAGAAAATTTAAATAAAATTGTAAAAAAATCAAACGCTTCCAGTGAATGAACGAAGTGAATGTTATAGCTGACATACATTAAGTATAGGCTTGACTAGCGATACATATCCATACATACTCTTGACGTTCAATTTGGTTCCTTGACACAATTCTTCTTACAAAAACAGTTCTAAATACACAAAATAAATCCAAACAAAATACACAGCCAAATTACAAACTAACATCAAAATCAACATAATAATATAATTTGATCTAAAATATATGAAATGAGGCAAGTAGAGTACAGCAGTGGGCGGGGAGGCGGGCGCGGGGCGCGAAGGAGCGATCGAGGTAAGGGTACTGGCTACGTAATTAGATTTTCAAAGTCCGAATACACTGCTCGTACTTGTCTTCATAATAATGTGATTGGATGACATCGTTTTGATAGTTTATATTATGATGGCTTTAATATTATATTGAATTACGATTATTGTGTTTACAGTCAAAAGCTAATTCATATATTTAAATTACATATCATTTAAACAGTATTTTATTTTTATTTAAAAATTATAGTATAATGTGTTAAGTTGGATTATTTTACCTTGCGCGTGCGTGACTTTTCTTTTTTGAAATCTCGAATTGTCAAAGTTAAAGGAGTAGATACATGTAACCGACTTCTTCTGTCTAACAAACTGTTCTTGCTAATTAGCTATTGTTTTTTTATAAAAATAGAAAGATAGTTTATAAGATAATTTAACGATCTATAAATTGTAATACTTTAAACAAAAAAAGTATCCATTCCGTTCTGCACACATTCATACAGACGCAAATTATATACCTATCCAAATCGCATTAAATTACATTAAAATTGTATCATATATCTTATAATCAACAGATTCAAACATAAAATCATCCAGCCCAGTTACTAGCTACATTAAATAAAACAAATTTGCCAGTATCAAAACGTATCACAAGCAACTCGACATCGAGGTATCGGATATTTAGTTTGCTTTGGGCCGGCGGGGGGAGGCTAAGTCCAACTATAAATTAGGAAGGGTACAGTTTCATTAATCACCCATACGCCGTTATTATTAATTAACCCCCGTTTCGAACTATCGCCCGCATTAAATATCGACCGGTCGCTGCCAATGTCAACTCTTTCGTGTCTTAGTTTCGGTGTTTGCTGTTTCATTTATGGAATTTTTCTAGTAATATTATGAAGTTTGTGAAGATGAATGTCTGGTGGTCTTGTTCTACTTTCACGTAAAAAATACTAAATGTATTAAGAATTTCTCACTCCTACACTGTATCCCGCACATTGCAGGGTGGGCAGAGGGTACTTAGGCATCTAATGTTAAGAAACTCAGTTCCACTTCCGTTTTCCACTTTCCGCCGAATTTTAGGCATTGCGTCTTGGGTGGCGGAGCTCAACGCCGAGCTTTACCTTGTAACCAGAGCGAATAAATGATACAGTGCAAAGTACATGGTGTGACTTTGATCCCCACTCGAGGAAATGAAATATTTAATATTTTCAATTTAAATATTTAATATTTATTTCTTCGCTCTGGCAATAAAGGCAAAGCGCGGCGTTGAGTTCCGCCACTCAACACACAATGCCTAAAATCCGGCGAAAAGTGGGGAACGGAAGTGGAACGGAGTGTCTTAACACTAAGTTCCCGAGTTCCCTCTGCCTACCCTTGTGTACTGCGTGAATCTGAAAAAGAAAAAAAATAAAGATTTTATATAATTTAGCAAAATTATAACAATAAGCTTAATTAAATATTTTATTATGATGATGATATTTTATTTTTTATTTCTACATTTGTAGAAGTGCTGTGTTGAGTACCGCTATACACAACACGTCAGATCTTTTAATGCACTATCATGGTTAGATTCAATTTCTCTTCAGAGAAAGATTTATTTTCATTATACATAAATAGACCGGTAGCCTATATCAACTCTTGTTTTAGTTTCATGATGGCTATATCTAGAAAATGGCGCGAATTTACATATACGAGTATGTATCTTACAATTTGAACTAGACAAAGGAAGTCATCATTACAATTCTCAATTTACGTGTAGTTCACCATTTTTTCATAAAACACATTATTGTGTAATGTTTTTCTTTACTTATAAATCTCTATCGTGGTGCAGTGATCATAAAAGGTGTTTTTCCCACTTGAATATAATGAAGAAATATAATTAAATATTTTCATTTCTTCGGTGACAAGGTAAAGGGCGATAATAAATA
The DNA here is from genome assembly GCA_019049475.1 of Eueides isabella. Taxonomy (NCBI): domain Eukaryota; kingdom Metazoa; phylum Arthropoda; class Insecta; order Lepidoptera; family Nymphalidae; genus Eueides; species Eueides isabella. Next base: position 4,736,091 of record CM032395.1, read on the forward strand.
CACAATTCCTCGAGCATTCAGTGAAAAGTTAGGAACGCAAGTGTCTTCAAGGGAACGGAGTGACTTAGTTGAGTGTTTTAATTTTTAAGTGTCCACTGCTTACCCTGCTACATTCGAAATATAGCGTGAAGCCAAAATTATGATTGCGAAAAACAAATTTCGTATAGCAAAGGTCAAAGCGGTCAAGGACTAGTTTATAAATCTTTATAGCACCCGAGTTATTATCATATTTGCTAATAATTAATTTTCAAATTGCTACAATAATTACTGGGTATGTTTTAATTTTATATATTACTAGTGACCGGTTCGCGGCTTCGCCCGCTTTAGTAACATTATTTTATTTACCAGTTTCAACTACTATCTATACATTGTACTGTGTAATTAGTATCTACACATTGAAAACTAAAATTTTAGCAAATATTAATATAGTTATGTTGTAATTTTGTCGAATTTAATAATTTAAATTAACGTAACTTTTTTTTTTAGCTTCACGCTGTATCGCAAGAGGTAGGGTAGGCAGGGGGAACCAGGGAACCTAGTGTTAAGACACTCCGTTCCACTTCCATTTCCCACTTTCCGCCGAATTTGAGGCATTGCGTGTTCAGTGGCGGAACTCAACGCCGCGCTTTGCCTTATTGCCAAAGCGAAGAAATGAAACATTAAATATTTATATTGAAAATATTAAATATTTCATTTCCTCGACTGGATTCCCAGTCTGTAACCGACAGGGTTCGATCCCGAACCCAGAACCTGTCGGTTACAGTCACACGCTTGTGCCGCTGCGCATCGACAGGCTGCTTTTTTCAGTTTTAACCAATTCAAAATTAACAAACACTAAATGTTAGGGAAGGTTGCCATAATATAACAGTGAAAATTGTATTTAAATCTGGAGAGCCGTTTCTGAGATTAGCGCGTACAAACAGACAAATAGACAAAATTTCTATTTAGGGCTCTATTGCTATAATAAAAGTCCCCTATTTTTTTATATAGATCTTCCATGAACAAACATTGACTACAGATCTGCTATAAGTATAGATTTAATATTCGCATTCAAACCAGTTAGGTTCAAACTCACAACTATAAACACATTTAAAACAGTCGTATGTTAGTAAGACCTAGATGAGGAACGGTGTTGAGATACGCGTTGAGCATAAGATAATCTGATAGGAATATTTTACTATATGTTACGCATATGCAAATTGCAGTAAAAAGTCATAGTATGCCCATCGTCTAATATTTGTTAGTCAAGTAATAAATTTATGCTGTTGTTCAAAAAGCGTTATATCTTTATTATTCCACTCGATTTGAATTATTTTCATTCCAAATTTCTCCGCAATTGTAAAACAAAACGCGGCGTTAAGTTCCACAATTGAATTAACAATAGACACCACAATTTAATTAAAACGAAAAAGTTAAGAATGAAATGTTCGGTTCGGTTCAATTACTTTATTTTTATCAGTTTCACGCTGTATCCGCACCTAGTGTTACGACACTACGTTTCTTTCCCCACTTTCCGCCAAATTTGAGGCATTGCGGGTTGTGTAGCTAAACTCAACGCTTCGCTTTACCTTGTAACCACAGCAAAGAAATAAAAATAATAAAAAATCACTTGAAAATATTGAACATTTCACTTTCTCGAGTGGCGATCGAATCCACAACTTATCGCGTTTACAGTGCCTGTGCCCCAAGTGCCACGACCGGCCTATGTACTTTATTATAACATATATATTTGATGTAATCATAAACAAATACCCTTAGTTAATTAAAATTAATGATTAAATTATAATGAATAGAATCTACCTATAGATTATATATATAACCTATGAACGCAAAAGTTGTTAATAATTCACATCATCCCGACAATACCCGGTGTCTAAGGAGGCAAATGTAGAAAACCGTCATTAAACTTTTAGTTAGTAACCACAAGTTATTAATTATAACTGTTGCCGTATGAAGGAAGATATAAAAGCGAATGATTTTTAAGTTCGTTGTTATGGGTTCGATTCCCGTTCGGGGGATTGTGTATGTATTTATTCGCATAATTCGCGGCGTTAAGCTTCGTTGTACAGTAAAAAATATTAAATGTTGTCTAAACATGAGATTGTCTTTGCTAACTAATATATGGTTGTGGGGTCTATTTTCGATTTCCAATCAAAGGAGCTATTTATTATCAAACCGCGATATATTTTTTATAGCTTCACGCTATATTAAAAAAAAACAGTGATGGCAGAGAAAATCTATTGTTAAGATATTTAGTCTTCCATTTTTCGCCTAATTTTCAATATATTGTGTGTTAAGTGGCGGAACTCAACGCCGCTCTCCATCTTGTTACAAAAGCGAAGAATAAATATTGTACTTTTCCTCAAGTGAGAATCAAACCCTTTACCGTCACATTTACAGTCAAACACTGTGCTGCTGCGTCACGTCGTCCTCTGCAGTACAAAGTTCCAGCATAAAATATTAACGTTTTATTACTTCGCTGAGTGGCGTAACTCAACGCCCATATATTATATTCTTACATCGTAAAATGATGAACAATTTATAAATATTATAAGTAGATGTTTGCTGCTATTACCAACCATTAAATTAAAACACTACAATGTTGATAGTAATAAATTAATGTAAATCATTTTATTCGTGTACTTTTTTATTGTAAGTATGTGAATAAAGAACGTTGCGTGTAAACAGGTGTTTCGGCGTTTCCGTTGTTTGACACTTGACGTTGAAGTAAATATTAAAAAAAATGTATTTACAATTTCCTGTGTCGATTTGTTGCGTTGAAGACAAAATGCTACGTTGGATTGCGCCACTCAACACGCAATGTCTGAAATTCAGTGAAAAGTGGAGAAAAGGAGGGAGTGTCTTATCACTAGGTTTCCACGTTCCTTCTGCCTATCTTCTTAGGTGCAGGATATAGCGCGAAAATGAAATGACGAAAAAAAAAAGAGTAAAGCAGATATATAAGAATTTAAATTTAAATTATAAGTTGTCATATTTATAAGCGACCGGAAAGAGCGCGGTGTTGAGCTCCGCCGTGTAAAACACAATATTTCCAATTCAGCGGAAAGTGGGAAACACGAGGAAATATCTTAACTCTATGTTCCGAAGTTCCCTCTTCCTACTTTACTATATGCGGGATACAGTGTGAAGTTAAATAATAGAGGGGCCTTACTTGACGCAGGGGCACGAGCGTGAGACAGTAAACGCGTCAGGGTGGTATTTCGATCTCCACTTGAGGAAATGTAGTGTTACATTATATTTTCATTTCTTCGCTCTGGTAACAAGACAAAGCGCGGCGTTGAGTTCCGCCACTGTACACGCAATGCCTAAATTCGGCGGAATATCTCCGGAAACGGAGTTTTTCGACACTATGTTCCAATATTTCTCTGCTTACCCTACCATATGCGGAGTATAATATGAAACTGATACATATGTATATATAAAATAACTAAAGAAGTCTTAAATAACGCAATTCAACAGAAAAAAAACACATCAGATATTTTATAACGTTACCATAAAAACAATGGAGACAAATTTAATGAACTTCTAACATCCGTAATTAGATAGGCGTGAAATTAATATTGTTTAACACAAAGTACCTTCTAACTTAACTTTCTACGCATTAGATACTAAAACAATGTATGGGCGTAGATCCCGTATCGATAAGATTTATAGTTTAATTTTGTGGGTGGCCACTTTAATTCAAGGTTAATGTATTTTTTGTTGGTAATTTAAATGTAATTTACTTATTTTTGGTTTTGTTTTGTTTAACAGACTGTTTTATTGTTGGATTAATTTCGCCTTGTTGCAAATCCTTAGATATTGTTGTTAGTACCAGTATAATTTTTTCTCAGTTTTATCACGCACAAGGTAAGGTAGTCAGAGGGAACTTGGGAACCAACTGTTTAGACACTCCGTTCCGTTCCTTATTTTTTTTATCGAATTGAAACGTTGCATGTTGAGTGGCGGAACTCAACGCCGCGCTTTGCCTACTAATAAATGAAAATATAAAATGTTTATTTGAATATATTAAATACGTCTATTCTGTGACTGATTCAACCCACAACCAGTTGTTTACAGTGACACGCTTACGCCCCTACACCACGACAGGCCTCACCGAGTACTTTTAAGATCTAGATTTAGGAATGCAGTGTAATTTATTACCAACCACCGATCCATTTTTATCCATTGATCGTCGTAGTTTTAAATGTTAGGAACCTAGCTCTAACTTAACTGGGAGAACATCTATATTTAGTGATCTTATCTCATATATATATCTCATATATATATATATATATATATATATATATATATATATATATATATATATATATATATATATATATATATATATATATATATATATATATATATATATATATATATATATATATATATATATATATATATATATATATATATATATATATATATATATATATATATATATATATATATATATATATATATATATATATATATATATATATATATATATATATATATATATATATATATATATATATATATATATATATATATATATATATATATATATATATATATATATATATATAATATATATATATATATATATATATATATATATATATATATATATATACAACGGCATAGTAGTATATAGCGTCACGATTATGGGTTCAATTCCCACTTAAAGGAAATCTCGAGGGTCTATTTACATTCGAAGTTATTCAGTGAACTCCATCTTCTCACTCTTCAAAACAAGATAAATATATTAGATAAGGCATTTAATCCAGCCACAAAACACGTAATGTATCGAAAAGATAATGTAAACATAACATAATCTATCATTTAAGTATAGTGAAGTAAGTGAGTAAAATATCTTTTTTACAAATCGACAAAGGATATATCGATAATATGTAAGTACTAATGTTTATACGTGGAATATTGACTAAAGTTAAAGTAACAGGTTCATGGTCATTGATTGAGCAATTCGGAATTGAGCACTGCCGCCTTGTAACTTTTATTTATTAATTATTTACTTACTAAACTTAAATTTAAAAAGCGTACGTTCAACAAATAAACGAATGGCTTAGTTGGTCAGAGCACTTGAACAGTTTTCATGAGGTGCGGGTTCAAATCCTGCTTCGTTCAAAATTTTATTGTTTTCTGTCCTAAGTGTGGAATAACACTTTAAAAAATAGTAAAAATAATTATTTCATTGTTTTGAAGGTCTTTGCGAATTGTTAGACTCCCATTAAGGGTAATAAATTATTTTTATTTACCTCGTTCTGGTAGAAATACGATACGCGGCGTTGAGCTCCGTTATATAACACACATGTTTTGAACGTAAAAAGTGTCTTGACACTAGTTTACATGTGATGCTGTGGGCATATATGAATATTCTTATTAACAGTATTTCGTTAAGTATCCATAATAGATAAAATGACAATGTCTACGTAAGGACTACATGTAAAGTATGTTTAAGAAATACAATAATAAAAAAATACCTAAATGATTTTCAAAACAAATCAACGTTAGCAAAAAGTAAATATCTAAAAGTTGCTCGTTTCACTTCCGGTCTTAATAAATCTGCATTACAGAATTAGAAGGTCTAATCAATACAACAAAACAATTTACAGATACGCTTACGTACGTTGCCGGCTGCAGTGAGCAAAGCTATAGCTAGCCAACGATCCGTCGACTGACCCCACCCTTATAAATAATAGTGGTAAGGCCCCATCCCCCCTACACCCCTTAAGGGTAACATCTACCCTCCGGATCTCATTTCCAAATTGCATTTCGAAACTGAATCTCGACTTTACAACTAAACGGCATCGTTCGATATACTACTCTAAGAAGCAACAGTAAGGTTTACATTGTTTCGATATTCTAAGAGCTAAATTTAGTGCTTACTTGTAAGGTCATAACCTAAGAAGGGGCTGCTACCCTGTACAAGCACTAACTCGTATAATGAGATATGATAATAAACGCTTCAGTTGAATATTGATGTTGAGAAGTTAGGG